>WURS02132133.1:0-22376 GCA_011762765.2 Rhinocypha anisoptera | reverse complement strand
TATCTTTTATTTAATATTTGAAAGCAAGTATATTTCTCTACACCTCTCATCTCTGGGTTGCTAAAGATTGTAATAGAGGGCAGAATGTTGAGAAGGCGGGGTGGGGGTAGGAAGAGAATAGGAATTTTTGACAGAATGATAGGGGGTAGGAAGTTTGCATATTTGAAGAGGGATTATAGTTTGGTGTAATTGCTCATAAAAAAACCTACCTAAATCGATAGATTACCCTTCATTCATTTTATCTGTGCTTTGATACTTATCACTGACGAGGCCGATACTTCTTCGAAATCCATATCGTAATAAGGCGTAACGAAAGGTAACCAAAGAGCAGTGAAACCAAGGGAAGCGTTTTTCTTGGTTACCTTTCTGTACACCTTATTACTTTAAGAGTGTCATTAAAATCTCACGTTGTACCGGAAGGGAAGGTATTAATGAGCGTCTCCCGTGTTCATCTTAGGATGATCACAAAAGATACGGTAGCATATGATTATGAAAGTAGAAATACCTTGATTAGTTATAATGCATATTTCATGTACTAAGACCTGGATAAAACTGTTTTGCTGTGGTTGTTAATACAGCGCATATGTTTTAATTTGTGACTTGCCAAAAGGATTGATTCTTACGAATGAGTAATAAATATATATTATAGTATGAATAATAAATTTCACTTACACGTTTATCGGTGGCAATTTCAAATTATCTATATGGGAAACTGCCAGCTGGTTTACACATCGTTTTAACTCAAGCGAGACTTCTGTATTCATGGCTTTGAAGCATGGAGTGATTTACCTCTAATATAGTCAGCAATCGACTTGCTTAAAATATTTTTGATGCATTGCCAAATCCTAACTCCCTTTCCGTTCCTCTTTATTTTACAACGTGCTAGTACACGCTTTAAAAAGGATTTTCTTTATTCCGTTCCTTCTTTTTATTAAAAATGACACCAAACATATTCTCGGAAACGGTGAAAGTACTGATAGTAGCCAAGTATCAAACGATGGATACAAAATCTTTCTTGATTTCTTGCGTGGGTTGGTTGCTTAGACGTAATCGCATTTTCTCTTATTTTTTTCTGATCATGCGAGGAGCTGAACATCTGCTTACATGTTTTAAAAGACTCCCAATTTTTCAGTAATTAGTAACTTACAAAACCGTACGCAGGTCCACATGCGGGGTCAGGAGGAACGGTTAAAATTTTTCAAGTAGTAGTAGTAGCAGTATTATTTTTATTTATAGCGTTCTTTTACAGATATGGTAATTTCGCACCTCTTAAAATCGTAGAGAAAACCATATTAGACAAGCACAACACCCATGCTCTGGGCGGGAGTCGAACCCATGACCTTTGGGTTAGCCGGCGAGCGGGCTGCCCCCAGGCTAACCCGGCCGGGAAATTTTCTTAAATCAGGTTCTGTTTTTACACCCTGTCTTATTTTCATTTAATTTATCTCTATGGCAATCTCCTTCTGCCTTTCACGTTTTATCTGACAAATTGAAGAAATTTTAAACGCATTCGACACAATGTATATTTTTTTAAATCATTACTAATAACATTGAAAACGTTGCTTTCATATCTCATAAATGGCATGATTCTGGAATCGGAGTTAAGTTTTCGGAAGATCTGAATTAAAGAGCTTGTTATAATATCCCTGCCTCCTTCGATTCCATTAAAAAATGGTAAAAATGTTAAATTTTCCGTAACTTTCAAAAAACCTTATTTTTAAATAGTTTTTTTTGCTTTTCGGATATTTATTTCGAATAATTTTAATCTTTAAAATGACTTAATCTTTAGAATGACTATGAAAATATATTTCGGCCCAACTCGGTGAAACCACGTTACGAATACAGGAAATAAAAGCTTTGCCGATTTCTCGGGAGCTTTTTTTCTAATAAATCACGATTCGTTTCGTCAAATAGTTGACATCGTCAGGTGGTGGTATTGCTAAGAATTCTCCTTTTGAAACCGACAAAGTTTATTTCCTCCATCATTAATCTATTAAATATTACACTCGAGTTATCACTATCGGGAATGGGTGATTTTGAGACAGCGGCTGCGTTGAGTTGTTGAAAGGTCGTATGCGACGCTTGTTTGGTCTTAATAAATACCAAGAGTACCTAACGTAGCCATTACTTACCTGTTACATTAGTAGAGTATGGATCTCTTAGCTCCGACTCTATAGTGTTCGGAAAAAAAAAGATGCGGACCTCAGACGCACACGCCGAGACTATCATATTTCGGGGGGAATGAGGCCGGTGCGAGTTGAGTAGGTCAGGGACGAGAAAGGTCGACCCTCGATTGTTCGAGCCAGGCGCTCTTAATCTTTATTGTTCCGTGGAACCCTTCTCCAGTCCTGCTATGTTCACTGACCCACCGCAGGAACTATTAAAATAAAGTCACACTCATCCGACTGCATGGAGTACCTGGTAAATTTCTCTGAACTCCTCGTCAAGAATCACCTGTCTACAGCTTTGGATATTATTTGGTTATCCTCCGTGACAAAATTGAAATGCCACCGCTTTCCGATTCGCATTTGCGTTAACCAGCCCTCGTGCAACTCGTCGACAGCTGGAAGGGTAATCAGCGGCCTCATTTTCGTCCCAAGTCGGATAATTAGGCGCGAGCTGTCTGAATTCCCAGATAATAACTGGAACGATAATTCATTGACAGTAGTGGTCCCGATGTTATTAATGGACAGGAATGTGTCGAAGAAAGAATCACATCTGCAGCTGAAAACTTCAGTCCTCAACCAGGAAATATCGCAAGTAATTGAAAAAAATAATAGTTTCGGAATGCAGGAAATTTTAATGAACTCTGAGGAAGCTTTAACTTTTCCAGTATAGTCCCTTAACATCTTTACTAGTCGTTACTTCCTCCCTGTCTTATTTCCAATTTTTCCCGACGGCATAGCATTTACACAGAATAAAACTCTATTGTTTGAATCATAATATTACTCAAAATAACATTTTTGGCCTTTAAGAAACATGTAATGGAGGCTCTTAGGGTTGGCCTACAATAGAACTAAATAGCATGTAATTTCCATATTTTAATTGAGTGCCACGGAATATAGTTGTGGAAATTACAAAGTTGTTTTTATCATGGTATCTAAAGTTCCACGTGGTCACGCCTGATGTTATCAAGTTCATTATTGTATTTTCAACTCATCTAATAACAATATGATTAGCGAAAGGTTATGCCTTTACATTTACGAAGTCATGAAGGACACTTCGTGAAAAACAACTTCCTTACTTTTAGACGATCAAGGCGAGATGTAGGCTTCTTAACGCGAGAAGCGAGTGTTTCCGGGAATTCATAAGAATAATCCGTTAAATGCCCGACATTTTTCTTTTTCGATGCACGAAAGAAATACGCTTCGGTTTCCCCGTCTTTGGCTAAGTGGCTTACTTACCTACTCGCGCGGCTGTAGAATGCTCGGGAGGGTGGACAGGAATGACGAACGCCGGGGATATTCCCAATTAACGGGAGTGGCACGACTTATTCATCTCGATTCCCACCCGCGCGCAGTTCTCGGGGAGCGGGCGCAGATAAAACCCCAGTCCTACCGGGATGAATGCCTTCTAGCAGTAAGGAGGATCTGTAAACTTCTCAACAAAAATAGATATTATAAAACAAAACATCATTCTCCTCCCGCCGCAACATCCCCCCCCCCCCCCCCAACGGAATCTCATACCGATATTTTGTGCTCAATATGCGAGCCGGTGATGAGAAAACCGTGGGTGGGGGGGGGGAGGGGAGGAGACGGGTTGTGTCCCTTCCCCTACCAATTGTCTGTCTCCACCTCCATCTCTTCGCCTTTTCCATTCGATCTTTTCAGAATTATGCCCTACACTCACCAACTCACACACGTAAGCTACACATACCACTTCCTCTTCTCTCCCTCTTCCCCACTCTATCATCCCTCTGTACGGTGGGAGACAAATCCCCATTTTAATTGCGGAGTTTGTCGGGGATGCAATTACCAACTATCCCCTCTATTACCTAACATCACCTCCACGTCTACTGCACTATGATATACTAAAAAAAATGATTGGGTTTGCGGTCAGGGAGGATAAAATACTCGTAATTGATAGACAGAGGGAATCATTTAACACCAAAACGTGTAACATGAAACATCGTTACCACGGTATAGGAGAACCGCCTTTACCGAATCCTATAGTTACTATTGGTATATATATATTAGTTTTATGCGAAACCGTTGACAGGAAAAAAAGTTTGTCCCAAAAAATATTTTTACACCCTCATAAAATTAATACCCTTAAAATACTTCGGATAGCCCGAAAAAGCATTTGTGGCTGGTTTCCCAATTCACTAACATGTAGTTCCTAGACTCGCACTTACAAAAGAAACTCATAGTCTACTCTTTCAAATAAAATTTTTGTTCCCCGACCTAAGTCTCGGCTAATAAACTATATAACATGACAATAATTTTGTGCATTGGAACGGAGATTGTTGGTAAGACAGCGTTTTCATTATTAGCAACCTGTCCATGAGTTCTTGGATAGACCCCACTTGATTCCGAATTTATTAAATTCACTATTTAAATACCGTGCTTTTTACTATAAATATATTCAACAAGTTACTAGCTGGTATGCATTCTTATACATAAGCATCGCCATCGCTTATGCATTCTTATGCATAAGCATCGCCATCGAACAGTAGCATATTAGCATGGAGATCGATTAGCGCGTATTTTGGTAAATCAAAATGTTTGGGATGGCCCCATTAAATTCGTGTTAACCGGTTTCCTGTATTTATAATTAAGGTTGCGTTTTGCCTTTTAATCAAAGAATGTAAAGGCCAAAAGGAATGTATTATTATAAAATGGAAACTCATAGTTATTGAGACTGAAAGAAATAGTTATAATGAACTTTGTGAAAAAAGGTATAAATTTAACACTCCCGGCAGTAACTCTTTGTTACTAATTCTTCCCGATTAAACCAAATAGTAATTTGTAAATCAGGATGTTATACATATAGAAATGCAGTAACAGAAGCATCACAAGCCGACCGGGTTAGCCTGGTGGGTAGCGTGCTCGCCGGGTAACCTAAAGGTCGCGGGTTCGAATCCCGCCCAGGGTATGGGTGTTGTGTTTGTGCAGATGGGTTTTTTCAATGAGTTGAAGAGGTGCGAAATGACCATAGCCGCCGAAGCACCCTGCAAACAAAAAAAATACTACTAGAAGCATCACAAGGAAATATATATGTTGGATAATGACGCATCGGTTCTCAGTGTAAACATGTGGTGTAGACACAATAATGTATCCAAGTTGCTCAAGAATATTCAATAAGATGCATTTCATGATGCAATAATCAAAATTGAAACCTCAAATTCTCCAAGTAAATGGTGCAAACTGTTATTTTAGTAAATATATAATAATTACCAAAAATAAGATGAAAAGTCAGAGTTGTGTAAAGTTCGGAAATTACGAGCACTCAGAACTAAAAATCTATGTTGTAATATGCAATGGAAATGTATCATTTATTTACAGTAACAACTTCCGAAACAGTTTCAGTAATTTTTGACTTTGTCTATCGGGCACAATTCAGTAAATTAAAATAAACATTCATTCTAAAAAAATTGAAAGGTAGTCCTTCCAACGTTTCTCCTGTTCTAGTTAAATACTCTAATGTTTTTATTTGTTGCACAACAGTTTTGGAATCAGAAAATGACTACATAACTGTCAAGGTTAAACTTCCCAATTACTTAATTGCACAAAAATCTTCCTACCACATTTCGCCGCGAAACTTATTCCTGGGTGAGAAAATAAAAGTTACAAATGACCTTTTCTCACCGAACTGTTTATAACTGGGGACGATATATATTTTTATTTTAAGAACACGGAATTAATGTTACACCGTTAGTCTTTGCCTGACGGGATGCGTCTTCTGAAAGTTTGGACTTGGACCTTTATCAACGTTCGCTGAATCTTTTTTCGACGGCGAAGTACTAAATGATGTCAAAAGATAGCATATTACATTCTCATTTAATGGCACCTACTTGCATCGATCTACAGTCGAAGGCCTTGGACGTGGACCACAAAATGCATGCGTTTAACTCTATCGATGGACTTTTGAATAGCCTGGGATTTGTTCTCGAGTTCGCGATATTTCAACACGCTGAAAAAACCAAAATGTGAAACTACTTTTGGATTCGATATTTTCAGGCAGAACTCTGTGGAAATCCATTTATGAGAAATAAGAATTTTCTACTACGTATTTTTCCACTAAGATTTTAAATCTGGTACAACTAGTTTCCAAGCTACGGCCACGACCCGAAGATGACGCCATTGCGTCGAAACTGGTTGTACCTGATTAAAAATCTTAGTGTAAAAATACGTAGTACGTAATTTTTATTACTCTACTTTTCGATCTTGTTAATATTAGAGATGACATACCAGCAGAGTGACGAAGTAACTCGTTGTGAATATAGCGCCGCGTCGAAAAATATTTGACAAAATTCCTCTAGGAAAACATAGTTCCAAGGAATTGGAGAAATGAGAAAATCTCACCTATTTATAAGAGAGGAGATCGGGAAGATTCAAATATATGCGTAGCCCCATTTCCCAACATCCCTTATCTCGATTTCATATGTACATTTCATAGGCTGTAATCAGTACGGATTTCGGAAATAACGTCCTTGAAAAATTCAACACGAATTTTGTTCTAGCAAGAACCTATTAGTAATATCAGATCAAAATGGTAAATACGTAGGTCGATGCAAAATTCTGGGATTTCAAATGGCGCCCGACAGTCCCTTCATAATAAAATTATAAACAAAATGCAAATGAAGGGGGAAGGGAAAATTGTTATAATTTGGGAAAAATACACTTAGAGCAAAAAAAGGGAATAATTTTTGGATGGCGTCAGCTACGATAGTGTCATGGTTACTTCGGGTATTCCGCAAGAGAGTTTTACAGGACACAGTACTTTTTTATTTACATGAAAGATTTCAATTTTGTAATCATATCAAAGAAAAGTATGTTTGTAAAATAAATCTTCTTCTACGTCTTTCAATCAAAGGAGTTGGAAAATATTTCTAAACGGCGTAATGAATGGGAGATACACTTTACTATAGTAAATGTCCTGTCGATTTTACTTTTTTAGGTGAGAGGAACCAACTTGAGAACACCTACGTATATCGACACATCGTGGTCGATTCCTTCAATTTCGTAGGAGTTACTATTCCTAATAACCTGTTATGGGACCCCCAAGTCGTTCAATATTGCTACCACGAGACTTAAAGCTAAATTAATGACAGGGAGATGACAATATTTTACTGTTAAAAGAGTTCAAAATTGCCACCTCTTTGTCATTAATATGTTTGAATGTATTTTTATTTTTTACAATCGCCCTCATAGAGCATTAATAGTGTCAATTACGGTGGACAGTATAATAACATTAAAATAACAATGAAAAAACACTCAGGTCAATGTCCTACGTGTGAATTGAAAAATATACCTAGTAGGGATTCGAACCCTCGACCTCCAAGTTGGAAGATGAGATGTCGCCACCAAGACCGGCTTTTCACGGTGATTTTTCCTACATCATGCCTGAAACTAGGCAAGGCTATGAAACAGCGTTACAGGGATGGTTACGGAACTCAGTTGGGAGCTGTTAGAGGAAAAAACGCTATTCAATTAATAAAAAAACAGAACCACTCAATTCGATAGTGAAGTCCGTACATGAATAGTAGTTCAGTCAGTATTCGTAGCCCAAACTACACTGTATATATAGATCTGCTTGATGATATTCACTATGTAATATAAATAGCTGCACGAAGTATATAGCAGGTTTAGAGATTCGATTTCATTTCGGGGATTACAAGTGAAAGGAATCGCTCAAAAATAGATTTAACTATTCCTAAATTAATAACAACATTTATTATAACCGTCTCCTAAGAACCCAGCCCGGGGGACACCCAGCTAGGAATCCCCTGGGGTTCACCTTCTCTGCGGGATTTTGTTTGCGGCTATAAATACCCTTTTGAGCATATGGGTCAGGTGTCACCTGGGTGCCCCCCTGCGTAGGGACTTGAAATATGGGTCTAAAACTTGGTGACCTCACCCCGTGCCACGAACCGTCAGGTGGCTTTCACGGCATGTATGTAGGTGTATATTTTTATTTATTACTCGATAAAATTATCATTCGTGCAATACGAAGGCGCGAAACTTATTTAGATAAGGAACTTTCGTCTTATAGCATCGCTACATATTATGTTAAATGAGCAAGGCTTTAAACTTCTCCGACGAAATGGATATATACATTTTGAATGTGCTGCGTAATGAAATTCTAGTAAGAGCAACCAGAAAACACTTTCCGTCGTACTGAACCTTTAACACTTCTAAAAAAAATAATTTATGATACAGAACAAAGACTTAAACCCTTCTACAAATGATATTACTCTACAATATGATTTGCACCTCTGAGGGAAATACTCATATTCTTTTTCTTTCTCCAACTCATATTTAAATCATCTAAATTTTTCTTTGGTTTGGCCTTAAGGTGGTGACTGCAAGCTTGACTGCCATGTGTGGTCGTTCTATTTGCACACGTTTTTCTAAAAGCACGCGTTAAAATTTGGGGAATTGCAGTGTTTTCTTTTCTTTACGTTAAGTCTGTTAAGCTAGTTAAGCCTGAAATCATCTCTCATACAAAGAAGTTTCAACGTCAGTAAGATAATTCTTGAGTGAAATTATTCCAAAAACGCTCAAGCCTGTTTGCACAGAAAGATTTAATACGAAAGCTAGTCAACCTTAAATTTTAATGTATCCACTTTGACTGTATCCACAAGTACTAACAATGTATAAATAAATTTTTATGAGATTTTTCATGCATCTTCATTCCATGCTTCTTATTCCTTTCCATTTGTGGAATTAGACAACATCAGGAGAAAAGTGAAAGTTTCTTCAAAACCAATCTATGATAACACGTAAGGATGACAAAAGGAGAAAATTTTTAGGTATAGGCCATTGGCTGCGGTAGGGTATTTCCTTAATCTATTCTCGGTTCTAACGAAATAACAAAATATCTCCTTTTATATGCCTGCAGATCGGGGCAACTGTATTATCACGGGAGTTTCACAGTGGGATTACACGAGACGAGCATTGAGAGTTTCCAATGATTTACCACTTCGTTCGTACCGTTGCCTACACCAATAACCCCACTAGATACTCAGGATTTAATCGCAGTATCAGGCACCCATCGCCGTTCAATCTCCACGAGTTCTTCAATCGAGCGTGATATTTGATTGTTTTTTTTGTGGCGTGTTCTTTTGTTCTCATATCCTTAATTGCCAAGGGATCAATTCGATTTCTGGCTTGCTGCTCCGCTTCAAATGCGAATCCATTTAGCGGTTCCGAATACCATTTACGCCCGTCATTGTTCTCATTCAATAAAAGGAGAGAGCAACTACAATATGGAAAGGGCTCACTTTTTCCGTTCAGTGTGTAAGGCATAAGGTTTGAAAAATAAATGCGTGTAAAGTTCTTTCCCTCCCCATTCCTGGCGCTTAATATTGATCGTTACCTTTTTCTCCTCCTCTTCTTCCAAAATACGAGAAAAATTCAACTTCATTCATTTAAATTTTTAAGGGAATTCGGAATAAAATACTGAGATCCAAATAATCGCAAAAAATGAAGAATTAAAATGAATGAGGATGGAAATTCTCACAAATGAGAAATTAATTCTTCATCAAATTTATTCGACAATTTTTCCGAATGAACCTGGAAAGATGAGAAAACTTTGCAAGATAACGGGAAAAATATGGTTTCAGTACAAGATGGCTTTGTCAATGAAAAATACGAAGTGCATAGTAATTAACTCCTGGGTCAAAAGTTAATGAAATTTATTAATTGATAAACAAACACTAATGAGTATTCATTAAAACATGACTGGCTTTACGCCCATACAGCAATAAATATAATTTTAAACACTATAATTAAATGGCACAAATAGCAATGTAGATTCTCAAAGTTTCCAATTCGTCTCCAATTTTTTCGTGTACCAATATGCTTCTCAGTGAAAAATGGATTGAAAAAATATAATACTTCATTATTAATTTCTGCATTAAGTGTATTAATGTCTCCGACATCATTGTATGTATTTAAGCAAACAGTATGAAGGTATACATGTATTTTACATTATTTTCAAATGCATGAAATATATTAACTTTTCTCGATATGTCTAACCATACTTTTGAGCGTATGAACACGGCAAATGAGAGAACATTAGGAAGAACTTGATAAAAAATATGGACTAAACTATTTATGAAACTAAAACAAAGTCAATGAAAATATGACGATAGAAAGGTGAGCAACTAGAGCAAGAAATGAAACTAGAATATTTCAGGGTAAAAATAACTGAGGTATGAAATGTGACTTTGGAACCACATATATATATATATATATATGATGAACGAACACAGAACAATGAAACATAGACACAAAAATAATAAAAGACGGAACACTCAAATAGCTGAATTTTCGAGGAATAGCAGTGAACGAGTAAGAATCTATTGATAAAGAGCTAATCCTCGAAAATTCTACTATGTGAGTGTTCCATCTTTTATTTTTTTGTGCCTATGTTTCATTGTTCTGTGTCCTTTCACCATATACTAGTGCATATACTGTATATATATATAATAAAATATAGATTTTTTACATAATCCATGGCGTCCACACATTTCCAAAACGTATCATATTACGGGTTCATCAGTGAATTATAGTAACCTGTGCTGGTAGAATTTAGCCATTAGCCAAGGAAGCACACGTCAAATCGCGAGAAACGCTTTTGGAAAACCTCACGCGTTAGCTAACTTCTATAATGTTCAAATTTGCTGAAAATCCCAGTACGGTGATACGAATGAAAAAAATAACGAAGGAATTTATGTCACCTCAGAGTATAACGCTAAACAATTACAATAGACACGCGTCATATCAAAACAAATATCCGCAAAAAACTGCGAAGACGAGGTAGCAGAAAAGTATTAATTATCCTAAAGGGAACCAATGTTACAAGTGAATGAACCAAAAGTATTCCCGAAAGCTCTCATTGATCGTGATCGAAAAGAAAGCAGTGTTTATAAATAAATACAGTGACAAGAGAAAAAAGTATGAAGAGAGAGGGTGGGGAGAGAGAGAGAAAAAAAAAGAGCTCGAGAACAAAGGGAGCTGTGTGAGAGAGGAGGAGAGAGTGAGACGCGGGTGTGAAGAGAGGCGAAAGGAGAGAGGTCGAGGAGGGGTTACAAAGAGGGGTGGAGAGGGGGTACAAGGGACAGGTGAGAGAGTAACGGAAAGGGTAAAGGGGTACTGCTACTTTTTTTCTTCCTCTGCAACGCAATTTGAGCCCATTCGAGTCCCTTCTCACCCCTTTGTGAGAAATTTTGGATGAACCATAAAATAGGTCACAATGAAACGCATGCAAATAGGCTCACAGAACACTTCTGAGCTGCCCGCAGGCGTCAAAATTTCGAGCATGGCGTGGCTCCACCACCGGCCTGCTTTTATGCTCGACATCATAGCTCGCACTTTCATCATTTTCGTGCGATTTATCGCACATGTGTGAGGGAAGAAAGTGGTTTGCCTGTGCGAGCGACGCTTATTGAGTTAGTCATTCACACTCTCTACGATAGACTACCTCACGAATGGCATCATGGAGCCGAGTGTCAAGTGCACATTATACATTCTGAAATGCATACGAGAGAGTCAAAGGGAACATTTTACACTGGATACGTTTCGGGAGACATCTCTCATTTTATATCAAGTTTTGTATGAAGTTTGATTGTTGAAATATAGCTAGGTTTCATCCACACCATAGTCAACTCATGATAAGATATATAAGCCTAAGTTAATTATTCTTTACTTTAAATAAATGAATGTTTATATGTAATAAATATATACTTACTTAATATAGGTTAACTTTAAACCCGAAAGCACTACATTCCATTCAAAATTTTCAGGTATGCATAAGAAAGGAAAAAACATAGTTGTTCCACATTATATATTTATTGAAACCGCCCGCGCCGGTTTCGTTGAATAGCCGAAGTCTTCGGAAGGAATCTTCAAGATACGAAGAAACCAGTCTTTTCAATAAACTGTGGAGTCATAAAGTTTTGTTGTTCTCATTCATTATTATATTCTACGAAATTGAACCTTTTACCGTCAAAGATGTATAAATATATTAGTGTTGTCTATATGGGGAAACTACGAATTGAATCATGTACACTTCAGAGTGAAACTGAGAAATGCAGATTAATGTGACAGGGTAATACCGAATAGATGAATAAATACCATAAGGTGCTATACTAATTTCACATAGATTATTGACGGTACTTAAAAATTACCGCACCTCGTATTACGATAAACTTTCAGCTCAGTGTACACTAGTCCTCACATCACTCCGTTTAAATGGTTCATATTTTTTTCATGTCTGCAAACGAAATCAGTATGGAAAACGTAATGCCGACCTTTTATACGAAACATTGACACATCCTTTTGATGACTGTTACGTTATATTAACACTCCCCCCCCCCTTGTCATATTTTCCCTGAAACCTCGCTCTCGTCCCACGAAACTATATTTTTTGCCTCTGTCCTTTTTTCTTTTTCTTCGACCGCACTCAATTTTTCACGCCGACGTATCAAAAGCCTCCAATCTACGCTCATCTTTTCTCCTCAACGTACAAATTACCGAACCATAAAATTCTTCACTCTGCATCAAGGTTTATCGTAACATGAGTGTATACATTTTTAATACAAGTTAGTTAGTTGACTCATTCCATCAATTCATTTCTCGTGTAAAACGTCACCTTGTACCCTCAATTCCTTCGTATATACTTTAAAAATAACGAAATAAACGAACGAAGTATCCCTCCTGTTCCAAGTTACAATATGCTATCCTACAAAAGTTACTTTTATTCCGTTTCTCATCATTATATCGTATCTTTCACCGCAAATCTCATAATCAAAGTTGCACTTTAAAGTATCTTTATGTTATATTTCACACTACTCCTGTAAAGAAAACTGCAACGTCCTATGGGTAAACGACTAAGACTGAATGTTCATCAACGAAATTAAATCATATATATAAATATATAGATTCCCACTTGCTTTGACCCCTAATTCTTAGGGATTTTCCATAGAGTTATAATAATATGGGGAGCGAGTGTTGGATACTGCGCATTGCGCATCAATAACTTAACGCAATATGACGTTTCTGTCTTGGTTACACCTTTTGTTTATTTATCTATATTAAGAGTTCCGTAGGAGTAAAATGCCGAATGAGTAATCTCTTCAGGGAATAACTTAATCCTGATCCAATAACAGGACTGTCGCATACGCATTTAAATTGAATTTTAATTTTTTGTGGATTTTTCACGTTTTCATTTGATCTTATAATATTGTCGTCGTGAACATGAGTAAGACTTTGTTGGCACAATGTTTTCCCAAGTTCTGTGACACTTTTAGAATTGAAAATAAGTGATTTCGCTGTTTGTATTTGATATCCTGAGATCCTTGAATTTTGAATTTGCGATTACTGTGTACGGTAATAAATGTATAATGGTCCGGCGTGTAGTATGAAATTTATGTTTCAACCATTCGCGTGCCACCGCGGAAAAGTCACGTGGTTTCAATGATGGATCAGCTTTCTCTCTACTGCTCATCCAGAAGGCTAGCTCTACCTAATTACAACGCAATGGGATTTTCTGTCTCTTTCACCGTTTTCTTTTGATATAGATTTTAGCATGGCGATAGCGGAATAATTTGTGTTATTGCGAAACTGTTCCATCTACCTTTTCAATGTACTAATAGTGTCCGCTTCATGTACCGTTCTGGAATGCGATGCCCACCCTCACAGTGTGTACTTATATCCTACAATGCAGCGTGAGGTTTCAAGTTTTGACCATAAATTAAACCACATTGTAGGATATAAGTACACACTGTGAGAGTAGGCCATCTCATTCCAGAACTGCACATGGAGCAGACATGAGTACTGTATGGAGGAAGTAGATGTCAAGTGAGCGGAACGAAATAACACAAGGTATTCCGCTTTCGTCATTATGAATATTAATTGACCCAGTGGACCCAGTTACTCGTGAGTGCTATATATTTTTGTTTTCTATGTTTTTCGTCGCCACCCCTGTGGCTGTGTTAAATATTAATTGATAAAGAGAAAACGGTGAAAGAGACAGTAATTTCAGGAATTAGGGGTTCATGCGCAGGGAATAGTTTCATGCTTAACCTAGTAAAACTGTTAAATTAACTTCCACAATCAAGTTTCGGTTCCACAACCATAATTTCGCCGCAGCAGAGTTTTAGAGAATCACCAATACTGCGGAGAAACTATGGCCATGGAACATTAACTTAATTGTGGTGTTTTCGCAGTGTTTTCGTCCTTCTGCTCTTACAAAATGCCAACTATTTTTTCCTCCATTTTTCCTCTAAAACTATCCAAAAATTCCCGGTATAAAGAAATGAACTTTCATTCGTGATATATTTCCGTTCAGTAAGCATTTTGAACTTTTTGTCTGCACTTAGAACAGTTTTTTTTCTCTCGCCATAACAAAACCTAAGCCTAAACTTCCCTTACTTTATAGTTCCCTTATAATAATAAACACCTTAAGTATTCTCAACATTTTCCCTGCTTCACAACCGGTTCGATTAATGCTGTTCGTGTCTCTTTTGGAAAAATATAGAGGTCGCTTTTCCACTTCTATTTCTTGCATCTGATTACTCTTTCGTTTGAAAGACACGGACATCTGCCCTTTAACTTTAACTCGACTTGCTATCTTTCAGCTTAACAGTTTTTGACCCTGTAGTTCGTCTTTGCTCAATTTATGTTGACCTTCGTGTTTCAGCCGCATAAATATTGTGCATTTAAAACTATATACTAGGATTTAATTTTGTGTTGATTCCTAAAACCATAACGTTCTATTCAGACATTCTATTGCTATTCTGGCTTCGATGATTCGTTTTCCTATTCCATTTCTGTCTTTCCTTGTATCATTGAAAAGTATTCCCTTGTGTTTGCGTCCACAACAAGGTTGTATTTGCTCAACTGCATCTAACATTAGATTATTCTTTTGGCTTCATATAAAAAGAACTTGGTTTAGTGTATATTAATTGGCGGAAGCCATTATTTATCCTCTTCAATCAATTTCCGAATCTGACATTTAATCTTTTTAGTTTAACTTTAATTTAGTCTCTGTCGTTCCCGATTACGTCGTGATCATATACAAATTGTAATTTTATGTGTAATAATAGACATTTATTATATTATTCAATCTTCATTATATGAGCTCTTATCCTACGTCCACGGTAAGCACATTTTAAAAAGGGTACGGGAAATGAAATATCCTTGTTGTAGGCCTTTTTCACAGGGAAATACTCTGTTAATAATCCTCCAAAATTAATTTTTCATGTATTAGAACTGAATCGTGTGCTCTTTCTGGCTCTATAAGTCATTTGGACGTCTCTATATATGTGTATGTAAAGAGTCCTTTATTGCTTAGTTCAGCTCATGAGCGGCGTCGGTGATTGCCGCCGATTCAACACACAAACACACGGCTCACAATTTTAGGCAGAATGCATTGGCAGTACAGGATCTGCAGGCCCTAAATTCACTTTGTTCCTCATACTCCTGTTGATTATATTATTTTCAATAAGATCACCTTTGATGACTCTGCATCATATTTTTACCACCAGTTAAAGACAGGTTTCCGAGAGAAGTCATTAGGTGTTCTTAAGAGTATTCTGGAGTAGTGTTAAAGATACTCCCCGCTTTAAGTTACACGTGATTTCTCTCCCCCTTTAAACCATCTAACTTTCCTATACATTCCTAATGCCTCCTGCACATTTTTCTCAATTTTAGCCTTGTAACATAACACACTATTTTACCATATATTTTATGTATATTCTATCATCTACAGTCCTTCGCCCATCCACTAATATCTCTTTCGTATTTTACTCTGAACATTTACATCCTATCCATTTATTTCCTACTTATCACCTCTTGTTGGCAACCTTTTTCGCCCACTTTACCTCCTCCATCCTTTCCCACACGCATATTTTAAATGTCTATAGGCTAATCCTTCTTCTTCAAAGACCAGGATCCTGTGTGACACAATACCATTTTCCACACTAAAATATTCATTATACTAACAATATTTATCATACTTGTTTTGGCAAGGTGAAATATTTAAAAATGGGTTGGATCATTCTATTAAAACGGGTTATAATAACCTCAGAAACTTCCGTTCGGTTATATAAACATAAACCTAAAGTAATGGTAACAAAAGCTCTACCAGTTAATTTCGCGGCTTCCTTCTTTCAAGATTTAACTCATTTGGGCAAATTTAGGGTTCAAAACACTATGAACCAGATGTATGGAAACAGATAACTTTATAAACATGGGGTACGAAGGGAATCAAAATACTTGTGTATCGTAGGATTAAATGTGTGGCCCTCAAAGGCGGCTACGTTGAAAAATAAAAAAATGCGATCAGATGAATTTCCAATCAACAACTGTATTATCAATTGAACATAAGTTAACAGTTAAACAAGTTTAAGAAAAATGGAATAGCTTTATTCTCTTTCTGAGTTATGACATATGCCAACCTTTGCCGGCGAAAGGATTTGAATAATAGGAGGTCCTCGATATATTAATACAATGGAATAGCAAAGCTCATCACCGTCTTATATTTAAAGGGGGGGTGGAAGTGGAATGCTCCCTGGAAGAAATTCTCCTTGTAAAACCCACCATCAGCATTTAATCAAAAAAATTGATCCAACCTCCGAGGCGGTTGCTTTGCCCTGGGGGAGTATGTAATGCGAAACTATTTGGGGCATTCTTTACGATTCTGACCTCAATTACAAGGCCAACCTTGGAACCCAATTACCATTTATGCTCGCATTTCACCTCCAAACTCATTTCTTTCTAGAGAGATGCTCCCACCCAGCACCAATCCCAACATATCTTCTAGAAAACGTGCCTCGAAAACTCGTTGCATCCCTCTCTATTGCATCCATCTAACCTCCCCAATCCCTTTTACTCCTCTTGCAGGTAATCCCGATAAACATGAGGATTTTTACCGTGGGCAAGAGTAATCGTAAGAGACAAGATGCTACGTTTTTTATAAGGCACTAAAGCACCGATCACCACGTATATACCTCTCAGCCAGGCTTCCAGTCCTCTCTCTCTCTATTCCCGTATAAGAGTACCTCCTAAAAGTCGACCCACCGCCAATGCAAAGGACATTTTCTCTTCTTACTAGGGACGAGTGGGACTAAGGATGAATGTTTTAAACTCTCGTGACCAGGCAATCACAGCAGGGAGTGAAGAGAAATCACAGGAAATAATGGATAGAATTGATAAAGCAGGAAGAATTAAAGTAAATATTAGGAAGACTTAGGTCATGAAAGCGGTGAAAGAGGAGAAACATTATAGATTACCATAGATGGAGAAAAGCTGGAACAAGTTTCATCCTTTAAATAACTCGGAAGTTTGATAATGTGGAATGGAACCTGTATTGAAGTAATGAGAAGTAGAACCTCCCGAGGAAAACAGAATACAGCAATGCAAAACAGGTAGTAACAACCAAGAAACTTGCCTTACATTTACGAAAAATATTTGCAAAAATTTTATTTTGAGTGAAGTGTTGCATGGAGCAGAAGAATTCACGATCAGAAGGAGATCGTTATTCCTGGAAAGATTTGAAATGTGGCTATCGAAAATAATTAAAATTATTATCTAGACTGAAAAAGTAAAAAAATGAAGAAGTCCTGGAGGAAATAAATGACAGAAGAAGCATTATGAGAGGTAAAAGAAAGAGGGAATTTAACTGACTGGGGTGCATTCCAAGAAATTACTCCAAAATGAAAAGATTACTAAACGGAAAGGTTGGGAAGAAGCAAGGCACAATTCGTTGACGGACATGAAGATGGAAAGGACATATGAATAGCTGATAAAGGCAGTACAGTGCAGAAAGATATGGAGGGAGCAGTACATTGAAACCTATTCGAGGGCAGATACACCATAGAAGAAAAAAAATAAGAACGACGGGAGAAGTAATAAGTTAGTCAGTCGAACTAGAGAACTTTATCCGATGTTCATAGTTCCTAGTCTCATTTTCAGATGCGCTAAGAGTCAACTCTCAAATACTCATAGATCTGTTAAAATCATTCTTGTCGAATGATTCCATGAGAAGGTCCACGTTTCATCACTTTCTACATTTTCGTGTCTAACTTGCGTGCGTCGGAAAAATAAGTTTAGATTCAATACAGTCTTAAATCTTTCCGCTTGATCTTTCTCCGATTTAATATTCTCACTTTAAATAGTAATTTCAATTTCAAAATTTCAATTAATAATTTAATTAATAATAAAAAGGACCGGAGATAAATTAAGATGAAAATTACATCTAGTTTACGGAGATAGATCCACATGGTGGTACGGTTGATAAATCCTAAAAACCTCGAGATAATAACGCGGTATATTTTCTCTGGATGTAGATGTCACCGGATTTTCATCCTGCTTCTCGTTAACAAACATATTTTAATTTAAGTTTGGATCGGGATGCCATCCCGAATGATCGATAAAAAAGGCCTTATCCCCAAAAAGTATTGTAGTAACGATAATTTTGATTTTTTAAAAATGTACTACGAATGAATCTGTTTCCTAAATGGAAAATATCAAGATAAAAATGTAATGACTGTGACTAAATTAGAATGAAAAACTGGAAAGTAGGTAGTTGAAATTTTTCTAACTAAGAAATAAATACTAAGTGAAGTCACAAAATAATGAAATAATATGTGTTATGAAAATATCGGCGTATTTAAATTGGAAATTTGCAATTATTACGGCTATGAAGTTTACAATTTTCATGAAGAATATATCATGAAAGCGTGATAGGTCAGTGGTTAGGGGTCTCGACTGAGTAACGGATGGTCCAGGTGATACCACCGGTCACATCCAAATATCCCTGCGAAGGGTAAATTACTGGATATCAGATTTTTCTGTAATACATCGGAAAACAAAACCCCCTTCCCCCAAGGTGTGAATTTCATGCATCACCACAAAAGTATTAAAATTGCCATCCGGTTGAAAATTATTTTTTAAAAATGACTATTTTTTCGTTATTCATTACCATATTGCGTTTATTAGACATCTGGAATATTAAATTAACAGAAAAACGATAATTTTGTGACAGAAAGTGAAATTCATTGAAATGTGAAATTCTATGTACCAGCTAAAAGAAAAAGATGAGTCCCAAAATATCCTTTAATCAAATACTGTGTCAGGAAAATTAATAACTAGTCATGTCAAAATAATTTTGATAAGATCTGAAACTTTAAATGAACTTTCAGCAATTTCTCTTGATGATGATAACTCTACTCGTGGATTTATTTAAGACTTTCTATTAAGGAAGGTTTCTCCCCAAGAGAAATTTCTGTCATGTCCTGCTTATTAAATCATATTTCTTAGGGTAATATTTTCATTGAGATTAAAATACATACATTAAATGACACTTAATAAGTTGAAAAATGACAGCGTTTTGAAAGCAATGGCAAAAATTTTCTTTAGCAGGGTATTGCCATCAGATAATGCTCAATTCTGTAAAGATTTCATGGTCAAATAGAAACTTAAAATTTCGATAAAGCGATGTAATAATAATGACTTTTCAAGATAAATAATAAGTTTTATTACGAAAAAGTTTCCCAAGTTTAAAGTAAAACTCGCTCCAGGTCGATAATTTCAATTTAATGACCCACTCAGCACCTTACAATGAGTAAATAAGGAGGAGAGATAGATTTTGGGGAGAAAATAAATCAAATTTATGGTTTATTTAAAAAAAATTATGTATAAATGGAATTCTTCGTATTACTAAATGGTATACGCATTAAGTAAACAATTTACGGGGCACTTGGGGTGTTCTTTTCTCAGAGTTTAGTTTACGAGGCTAAGTTGAGGTTAGTTGGTACGCCTGACCTACTTTCCTCCCTATCTATTGCTCGTATTTTGTTCGCTTTCCCATACTTAATGCACGCCACTTATCTCAGTTAGTAAATGTTTGCCCTACCTCGTTACTCATTTTCCCCCCATCCAACTCATCCAATTCCTTGATAAGGAATTCTTACGAAAAGTTCCTGGTGGTGGTGTCACTAACGTAGTTTGCTTTCTCCGTTAATGGGTTAAAAAAGCATTACGCAGCTGAAAGAAAGGGGAGTATAGGAAAGGAACTCATTGCAAAAAACTTCATCGCAAAGCAGCTGTTAACAGGCATAGTAGTGCTTAATGCTAATAAAGAAAGCTTCCCTAAGTTAAGTGTACCTAGTATGAACCCAAAACAACCTTTGGCCATCAAAATAGTTAATTGTAAAAAAAAGGCTATGTTAAGAAGCTGCAATACGAGTGCGAACCTACGATGCATCAGTTTTTTTCATTTCAATGATTTCTTTGCATGGGGGTTCGTATAATTGCGTTAAATTTTAAAACCACTAAAAATTCCTTAAAACCTCAAACTACATTTTTTTTAAACACTTTTTTTAACAACTTTAAAAAAAAACAACCTGTATTCTCTTTACTCAGATATTTTGTAGAATACGAGAGATTATTGAAATAAAAATATATAATAATGTGATAATTTAATAGTATAGGTGGCATTACTAAGATTAAATATGATGCCTAAACATTAGGTTGAATTTAGATTATATAAATGATCTCAAATTATATTTTCCAGGGAGTCTCTTTTTTCCTGAGAGTTAAAAAAAAATATTATTCGTATATTTATTCAACCACATTATAAAGAAATGTACGCAAGACTGAAACTTCATTCAATGAAATCCGTTCACCTTTTCAGATATTCCCAATATTTGGCTATGAACTTCCTTTCTTTACCATTTTTATTATTCAATCTGTAAAAAATTAATGCATAAAATATTTTTCCTTCTCCATGAAGTCATTAGAGTGCTCGATGGCCTTTCCTGTTCCAATGACGCAAATGGCTGTTTCAGCCAATAAGAATACCTCCTGAATTTCGATAGTAACCATAACATGGCTGATATTTCTTTGTTTCTATGAAATTCACCACTTGAAAAAAATGGGTCCAATATAGACTTCGTCTACGTGAAAATTGGAAAAATCCAAATTGTGAACAAATATTATACACTCTTGGAACTTTTTACAATAGAAATTATACAATTTTCATTTTTTTTCGACAATGTGGCTATTAATTACGCTTTCAAATCATCATGGTTGAATAGGAAATCTCATATTATTGAAGGGATGAACATTTCTACAGGCAAAAGTAATTAGATATTTTGTATCCATCATAGTTTAAAACATCAATTTTCAACTACTTAAACTTCACTTAAAGAAAACCGCTTGGGGTGAGGTATAATGTGGCAGACGCTTAGGGGTCATTCCCCGCATTTCCTGGTCGGCCACCCGCGGCACTGAAGCCCTCGCTTATCCTAGGGGATGCTGGCAAACCTACGGAGCGGAGTAATTACCCGAAAGTGAAATACACCCTTCGGGGTCACTCAAACTAGTATAAACTTTGATCTGTTGGTCGAAGCAAGAAAGGAGGTCACAGAGGGAGAAGAACGCAATCGCCAAGCGTCCCGACGCGCGTCGCTGAAACTTCCATTTTACCGAACAAGACCAGCCAATGGGTAAAAACTAGTGGCGTACAAACCAAGCTTCGCTTCCGCTCGACTCTTGAGGAGCTCAAGACCGTTTCCTCACAGGGAAGTTCTGACCGAAAGGTTGAATAAGACAGATGGCGAAACAATCGCGGAAGCGCAGGGAGGAATATCAGCTTTTCTATACGGAGCCTCCAATCTCGACGCATTCCCGATTCTCAGTATTCCATTATGGGTCTCACTCTCCAATTCATCCACTTGTAATGATTCAACAGCTCTGTTGACTAAATTTTAATAAATAGGAAAAAAAGTAAACTCGCCGCTACCATTTATGAATGCATACATATAACATATAAATTAAAATGAATAGCACACTTTCCTCCCAAAGGGGTCATATGATGTAGTTTCACTGGTTGAAACATATTTTTAGAGGCTCTTATCTGAAGGGACTAATAGCTAAACCAGATTTGAAATAACCCAAAAGAAAACTTCCTTCTCCGCTCTGAAGAGTCTAATAGATACACCAGCCTTGAAATAACACCTTGAAAAAATATATACATATATATTATTAAATTTAAATTATTATACAAGGATGCAGCCTCTCACCAGGGTTGTTCAACGTATACCAAGAAGAAGTAATAAAGGAAATTGAAGAAAAGAGCATCAGAGGTATCAAAGTGAACGGAGAAGAAATTAACATGCTACGTTTCGCGGACGACATAGCAGT
>WURS02132026.1:0-22381 GCA_011762765.2 Rhinocypha anisoptera | reverse complement strand
AATCGTTATGCAAATTGAATTCTTCATCGTAAACTGCATCATCTCCACCTTCCCCTCTCCCCCCCTTCCCCGTCTTTAATTCGATATTCAGCTTCCTCTTCCAGCACCACGTTTCCAAGGCGTCCATTCTCCTTCAAAGAAAATTATATTCTCTGTCAAAGTGGCATCCAGCAAGTTTCCCTGTCAACCGCAATACAGCGAATTCTCCATCTTTTTTCGTGGATTGAGGTGTAGCTTTGAAATAATTTCAACGCCCTCAGTTGGAGTTTTAAGGCCTTTTTCGAGTTCTTCTGTTTCACAATATATTACATATCGTAGGAGTTCTGCAATCGTGCTGCGTTTCCAAGTCTATTACTTCTATGCCTTGCTCATGTTTGTCTATTGTATCTCACGCTTTAATTCATTTGATTTCACCATTTTCCTTTTTCACTCCGACTAGATTTGTAATGCTCTTGTGTTGAAGTACTTTGGATCTGATGCATCAAATCTGCGTAATTGACTCCTGCGTTCTCGCTATTTATAGTCTCTGTCGCAGTGTCTCCAGCAAGATTCTTCTCTGTCAACTACAAAACAGCAGATTCTCCATCTTTTCATGAACTGATTTTAACTGAGTCTTGAGCTGAGTGTTATACTTTTTCAAGTTCTTCTGCTTCAGAATCATATATATCGTAGAAGTTATGCCATTTGTAACGTCAGAATTATTTGTACCATTCTCCTCCATGGGAGTAAACCAAAAAACGCCGCACACTTCCAAATTTACGTCTTTATTCTCTCGTTTCTCACTTCACACAATCCCCCCACTTCGCAATCAACAGTCCCCGCTATTCCTCCGCAACAATCCCCGCTCTTCCCCTTACACAAACACCAAACAAAAGCTTTCCAACAATCAACCATCCAAAATTCTACTCCGCATCAACAACAATGAAACGAATTGCCAGTACAAAACATCACAACAATAGGCCAGCAATAGGCCTGACATTACAAACTATTTCTATTGTCAATAAGCACTAATCAACATCATTAATTAAAACACCTTGTCTCAGTATAAATATATAAAAACTTAAGATAAATTCACGAATAGACTACGAAATATATATTTTTTAATTCCGGAAACACACACCTCCTATTCTGGAAGATATTTGTTTCCAGCTCACATCACACCAAGAGGAAAAAGAATTTCAACTCGTACTTTCATACGTTAATGGAGGTTTCTATAGTGGCACCGAGAACCCAGTGCACTTGACAACCCGAGTCGACGGTGGAAAAACCGAGGATAAACAACGAAACGAACAGTGGATTAGCAGGGCCAACTTCGGACTGCTAGGGCGACTCCGTCTTGACTCACGCGAAATCGACGTCAACTCCCTTTCGCCCGAGCGCGAATTTACACGCGCCGTTGGAACCGACACCTACGGACGCGACGCCGCCCGAGAGACCCGACTTTATGATGGACGCCCGGCTGAGAGGGGGGCCGAGAGAGAGAGGAGCCGAGGACAAAAAAATGGGGGGCGGGGGC
Source organism: Rhinocypha anisoptera (assembly GCA_011762765.2). Classification (NCBI taxonomy): domain Eukaryota; kingdom Metazoa; phylum Arthropoda; class Insecta; order Odonata; family Chlorocyphidae; genus Rhinocypha; species Rhinocypha anisoptera. Next base: position 20,865 of record WURS02132026.1, on the reverse strand, counting down.
AATGAGAGGGAGTAAGACACGTAAAGAGCGTGATCGGGGAATAACGGGAATGAGGGCGCGAGGGAAACGTGAGGGAGGGGTGGGAACGGAGGATTTTAAGCTCTCGCCTCGCACGCAGAGGGCGGCTAAAACACGAGCGCTTAGGCGTCGCCTTCGGTCTCGTTCCGCCTCGCAGGGTTTCTTTAAGATTATGCATCTCTCCTCGGCGAAAAGCAAACATCCGATTGAGACCCGGGGGAGATGGAGACGAGAGGAAGCCTCCGTGAGGGGGGGAAGGGAGGGAATCTCAGGAAGGAGTTGGGAGGAAACGAAGGCTTTCGTCGAAATGGAAATAAAATCTTTGGAAGAGATCGCGGATAGGAAGGGATTCTGCCTGGGAATCTGCGGTTTCCACCTAACGAGCGAGTGGTGACTTTAGAGATCGAAACGGCTCGCTGGCGGATGCAAAAAAAAATCGACTCCTTTAGGCCAGGCTAGTTCGCGATTGAGTCTTAACGCGAACAGTCCTCGAATACGAATATAGGTAGACGGGGAGCGTAATTGACGACTAGTGAGAACAAGCCAGATTTCCGACTAGACACGATTTTTATCGCCGCGCTACATCGGCGAATGACGAGAGAAAGCGGAAAAAAAGAATACATTATTAATTGAGCGACTGACAAAAATTTTCTTTCTCGTCCTTACAGTGGTTCGTATTCTGTTAATTGCGCAATATGGTTATTCAGCCATATGAACCTAACAATGCCAAGATCTATTCTTAACGGTAAGCGGTTACACACACAATGAAATTGGGTGAAAATCTCTCGGGTTTCACACCGGGTCAGGTTCTCCGTGTTCTGCTCCAACGTTTCGATGTGCGGTTTGCCCACCGTCTTCAGGGATTCAAGAATCCAAGATGTCAATCCGTCGAAATTTGTCTACCTGTATACGGTTGTCCGCGGGTCAGATGGACGCGGACAACTGTATATAGGCGGACAAATTTCGAAGGATTGACATCTTGGATTCTTGAATCCCTGAAGACGATGGGCGAGTCGCACATCGAAACGTTTGAGCAGAACACGGAGGACCTGACCCGGTGTGAAACCCGAGAGCTTTTCACCCGGATTATTCGCCGGGAAAACACCTGATCATACAACGTAAATTCTAGTGTTTATTCGAGGCAGATAAATTGGAAGGTATGAGAAACTGAATATGAAATAAAGATTCTGCTGAGAACCTGCAAGAGATTCCTTAACAGTTTATGTGGAAAAGTTTGACAACCCACCCTACAACCGAGACTTGGCTGGCTCCTTCCGATTTTCCCCTTTTTGCGAAATCGAAATACTTTTTCTAGGAAGAAGTTTTTACTACGATGACAACCTCTAAGTAGCGGTCTCTAAGTAGCTGGGGATGATGAAATGGGAATATTTTGTAAAAATATAAATGTTTTCCTAATATAAAAATCTTTCCCAATAATCTTTTCTGGTTGTCTTTCGTTTTTTAAAATTAAAGACGGGTAAATCTGTCCCGACGGTTCATTTACGTGTTCGTGTGCACATCATCGAATATGCACGTATGTGTTTATGTACATATATTTGAATGTATGTGCGTATATATATAAATTATATATATATACATATAAATATATATATACACACATCACAATATCATCTTTCCTATTTATTTCTATCTTTCTCTCTAGAATCAAGCTCAGTGGCAGGATAGCTTTGCACGTAAATCCCTTTCTCGTCTCTATTACCTTCCCGGAAATTAAATTAATCTTCTCCAACATTTTCATCGACTTTATTTTTAATTCTGCTTATTTGCATTCGATCATTTTACTATCCTTGCCAATGAGACCCTTTTCTTTAAAAAATCTAATCATTCCACATTCTTTAAGCTATGCTCTCCTACATTTATTTACATTTAACACTTTGGAAGTTTCACAAATTTCGTTTCATACTACTTCATTTTAATCACATTGTTCAACTGATTTTTCGTTAGTTAACCTACTCATATATAGTCAACTACCTCTACAACCGTGTGTTTCCTAATAGAATCCATTCCCATTCATCCCCTACAACTTCTCAGAATAAAGATTAAAAACATAGTCGACATCGGACAGCCCTAGCTAACTTCTCTATTACTTGCCATGAGATTCTCCCTCATCTAACCTTACTTTTTCTGCCTAAGCCATTGCTTAGAGGTTTCGAGAGAGCTTTCCCTTTATCACACTCATATTTGCGGTTAGTTTTGGGTTAGGTTTTCTATTCGGTCGAATGCTTTAACGTAGTTTTCAAAACAACAATACCTTTCTAAATTTAAACGTTCAGGGCTAATTGATGAACCGTAGAGGACACTGTCTCAGGCAAAACTTGGTGGAAGCTCATTATACTAGGAGTAGGTGACTAAGGTATGCAGATTCCACATGCATTTTTACTGAATCCAAGCATGGCTTAATCCCAAGGCTAGGCATCATCGGGTGATGTTCTACTGTGTCCAAAAAATAAGGTGAATTAGGTATTTAAAATTCGCGGGTATTATGAAAGCATATTATAGTATATTATTATTGAAGTAAATCATATTATGTATGAAAGTATATGTAGCATTATCGCTTGCGTGATGCTATTCGCCGCAAAAGACCGGAATTATGGACAAAAAACTCTTGGTTTTTGCATCATGATAATGCACCGGCTCGCATAGCACTGATAATTCGAGACCATTTCGCCTAAAATGCAACTCATATCGTTCCGCAACCACCGTATTCGCCTGATGTAGCACCGAGTGACTTCTGGCTATTCCCTAAACTCAAAAGACCATTCCGTGGACACTGTTTCAACTCGATCGAGGAAATAAAAGGCTAATCGATGAAAGCATTGAAGACCATACCGGAAAAGGACTTTTCGAACTGTTTCAACAACTGGTAAAGATGTTGGCATTAGTGCGTTGTATTGGGTGGGGACTACTTTGAAGGCGACGAAATTGATTTGGAAGAATATATATTTTTTTCATTTTTAAAAACAATCACCTTATTTTTTTAACACAGTAGTATAGTGGTCGGAACTATGGTCGTGTTCAATAAAAATCCGTAAGAAAACTGCGTTGTTAGTTCGCTTCCCCATTACGCAAAGGTTTTCCACGTATTCCCTTTATCTTTCCGGAACCTCTTCTCCTTTTACTAATATATTTACTTTCTTATACCTACTAGTAAGATTCCCCTTTCCTTTAACCTAAAAATGCCTACGCTTTTCTGTAAGGGGCGCCACCCTTTTCCCTGACTCTGTTACTTTTCTAAGCGCTCGCAATGTTCATTCCACTCCTTGTTTTGTGGAAGGGGAAGACAATGTTGAAATAAATTCGAAGTAGACAGAAAAAATTTCTGGGAGGATTTATGGGAGGATTATTGAAGAGCGTGATAGAAAGTAGAACTCTGGGAGAGCGAAGTGGAGAAAAGTAAACAGCAGGCAGTTTGTCGTCCGTGAAGGAATACAGAAAGTACACCCAACCTAAAGTTTAGTATTATTATTAGTAGTATTATAAAGTAAAGATCAGAGTTAGATATAGCACTAAAAAGTTCCAAAGTCATAAAAACCAACGGAGATCGATGAAAAGACGGAATAACAACCAAAAACCTTGGAAAAAACTTGGGTAGGTAGGTTTCGTAGGTATGTATCATGCATGAGACTTAAATTTTAATACAATTGCTAACTCTTTTTCAGCTTTAATCGTAAGTAAATTAACCGCAAAAAGCACGCTTGACAAAATTATCCATTGTGTGCATGACGATTGCCACCAATAATAGCTTTCATTTTTCTCGCTTGATTAGAAAACTAATGAGCCATTAAATGACTCATAAAAATTGTTTGCGTAGTAATAATCATTGTATTTTCAACAATTAAATTCATGCCCATGTGGATTCACCTCCTGTCGCACGCCCTGTTAGCTATGATGAGATAAATAGTAGGTGCAGATATTCGTAATAATCTCCTACAGTAAAACTAATTTGTAGTCTTTGACTTAATAGTGACTTTAAGTGCTCAAAAAGTGTGGAAAGTGATCTCAAAAGAAGCGCCATTCTGAAACCTAGGCAATTTTGAATTAAGTGGGTTTATCTCAAAAAAGCATTAAATACCGACATGAGCGGAATTCCAAACTTTTGAAAGGAACATGAGTTCATTACAATGACGGAAGAGAAATACACAATCTGTAAAATGGTGAAGAAGCAAAGCATGGGTTAAGCACGCATTTACTCAGCATTTTCAACGTCTATGAGAGTTTCGTTTATGAGAGAATGTAATGATGAAGGAAGAAGAAAATGTAAAACAATTTGGCCTGAGAAAGGCGATGAAAAGAGAATTCTGAAGAATCTGTGAAATCTGTGAAAAACGAACAGAATGCAATACAAATGTACACATGAAAAGCCAAAAGCTAAAAGTGTTTGTATTATGCTTTTATGAATTGTGACGAACATAAATGGGATAGGCAACAAGCACATAAATTATGATTAACCTCTCAAAATTTTTGAGACACGAGAAGTGATGGAAGATAAAAGAAGAACGGGAGCATTAGAAATGACAAAAGTTAATTCGTAGACAATTCTTGTACTGAGTCAGGACGGGAATTATAATTCATTTTGGCAATGCCTGCAATACATTTAGTATGCTTGTCAATTAAATCAATGTAATGCATATCCATGAATGACGTTTAGAGAGACCCCTTCAAATAGTATTTATAAATAACAAAATTTAAAAGTAATCGGCAGATACGAAGTTGGAAAAAGGAAAGGTGAATATAAAAACTAATGGGAAATATAACATGAATAAAAATATGGTTTCACGGAGAGAGAGAGAGATACAAGCATTTTGTGGGATACATAATGAAGAGGTATATGAACAGGAAGAAAGTGATTTACAGATAAAATTTTCATAGATATTATAAAAGAATGTAAAGGCAGTAGAAGGGGAGAGAACTACAAAATTAGATATCCTGGATGTGAAACAAAAATATAACTGTAGAATTGAATTCAAAGAAATGTGAAAATGTAACATTGGATTTTCGTTATAATTTTTTAAAATATTAAATAAATTTTGTCATTTTTGAGTAATTCTATGTGATATGTGCGATGTTGAATTTTTGTGATAAATTGTTGTTAAAATGGGCAATTAAAACTTTTCCTTTTAAATTATAAAGTTATGTGGAACATCTCACGTGTCTAATGTTTTAAAGTCTCTGGTGGATAATATTGTAACAAAAAATTCACACCTAAAAGGAAAGTCTTAATCATATGCTTTTATTCTATTCGGCGATTTGAAAACTAAAATGGTAACTAATATTTCGATGGTTAGGTAAACTAATTCCTCGAAAAATGAAAATTCAAAACACTAAGTAAAATTCCAAAGACTTTTATTCTCAAGGTACGACTTAAAACCATCGAGTAAATTGGACTCGGTAACCTCGGACTCATCCTTCATTGATCTGGCAGTAACCGTCTTACGCATAGAAATATGCTCCAATATTAATTATAAGCAAATCTTAGTTTATTTTATGTTATGAAGAGTAAGGAGAAATTTTTTTTTTATATTTTATCCGGGGTAAAAAGTTTTTAAATGTTGTATCATTATAATAAGAGTGACAAAAAGATGTCTTTTTTACTCACATAGATTGAATTTCAGGAAGCTTACTAAAATATTTGTTTCAGTAAAATAAAATACCGCTAGGAATTTTGAGAAATATTCGTTAAAAGGGTGAAACAAGACCGAACAATGAAATTTCGACGACACTCCAATCCCATTGGGGACGAATGGAGAGTAGCTGAATTAATTACCGCGACTTAATGTTTTATATGCATAAAAGTCCGTAACTGGAAAATATTATAGAAGATTAGAAAAGTTTAGATTAGTCACAGCACCTCTTTGTAACATAAATGTTGAAATATCATGGCATTATTCTCATCACTAGTAAAAATTTTATATCAACGCCGATAATTCGGAGGACAAAAGCTTAGAAAAATATGGCAGAGCTAATTGATTTCTATTTTCTTTTTTCCCCATTGAAAATTTGCACTCCAAAAGCAATCTATCCTTTAAACATAACCTCATTTCACTGGCGCTTACAATCATGTGATATTCAGGTGGACAGCAAAGGATGCATAGGTCATGTTGCGGAGATGATGGTGCCCCTAGATGTCTCATTATAGCGTGGGAAAGTACCCTTTCGTAATTCTCTAACTGCTGATTCATTTAAAACTAAATCCCATGATACAATTGAAGAACGACGGAAATATATCATTAAATCATAATAAATATTAAAAAAGATCAACTATTTGCGTAGTTTACAAGAACATTTTAAGAAAAATCATAATTCACCATAACATAACATATTACAAGCTTAGCAAATCATTATTCACCTAATTTCACATTCTATTTGTACCTGATGATGCCTTCACGCTGCACAAAATACCGATTCCCTATTTTCCTCTTTTTCACTAATATTCTTCTTTCATTCGCAGCCTTCGGCATTCCCACCCGCTGCTTCTCCCCGTCTTTGAATTTTTCTGCCGGTTTTATCCCTGTTCTCTCCGTACTCTCTATCCCCTGCTATACGTGCACTTTTCCTTTCTCTTTAAACCGTTTAGTTTCCTCTTACCTTCATTTATCTTACAATACTTATGAGAGAAGAATTTCAAATCATTACTTCTTAATGCCTCTGAATCGTCTCTAAAATCAAAAATAATGACCAGTTCATGTATTACTTAACATCATCAATAACCGTGTTGATTAAATATGCAATACATTTTTGGCAGAAGAGTTGCCATTATAAAAATGAAACATGTAAGTTGGCTACAAATTTCTGAATTTGTGACTATGTATTCCAGGAGTATACAGTAAAAATATTAATGCATTTACCATATATTTTTAGATCATAACGTTTCCCCTTTCAAAAAGATGTACGAGTATAACTTTTAGAAGAGAAATAAATCATAAATTCTTTAAAATTAAAACCTCAAAATCATCAACAGTCAACTCTTCACTAATTTTCTCTTCACGTCTTAGCTGTAGGATCTGGTGGGATTCGTTTCATCAATTCCCTTCTCTCTGCCCATCCTCCACCTGACTACTCCTCACGCAAGAGTGTTCGCCATGCTCCAAAACCCAGATCGCATCGTTCACATCGGTCCTTAAACGATGATTTGCAATTTATTTAAAACGCATACGTTATTTTTGAAAACATAGCAATTATTTATTTATAGGTCGTGGTAGCCCAGTGGGTAGAGTGCTTGGCTACTGACCGGGGGACTCGGGTACGAGTCCCGGTGACGACCCTCCGGACACCTCCAGCTAAACCCAAGCTGAGTGATTTTTCGGGTACCACATCGTGGGAAAGCACAGGCGGCACAGGGAAATGAACTGGCCCCTCTACCCTGATGTGTGAATTTCCACGCGCCGTGGGCTTAGTACTAGGTGAGCTCTACCCCCACTTAACATACCAACCTTCGGGTTGATCACTGTGGAATGGAATCTTTATTTTATATTTATCTTCATGGAACTTAGTCGCAGAGATATATTTTAGTTTATTCAATATTTACATCATCTAAGAAATCGACTGACAAAAGCGTCTTGACATTATTTACTGAGAATAATTTTCTCAAAAATATCCTTCACAAGGCATTTCATTTTTCAGTATTGATCTTTTTTAGCCAAATGATCTGACTCAAGAATATACAAGAAAATTTTCATGCAAATAATAATGGTAACGATATCATTACATTTATAAACTAACTTTTAGCAGTTTGTATTTAAAAAAAGTACTCCATGACTTTACATATAATATGAGATAATTTATTTACGCAAAATCAAATATCAAGAATATGATTATTCATCGAAAGTGTACCAGTAATATATGGGCCTCTAATGAACGATAATATCAGTCACTGCTATTAAACAGAAAACCTAAGATGTAAGTAAAAATTTGAATAGAGTCATTGAGTAAATAATAATCTACCTAAACTTATTACTATATCGCGCACTATCTGTGGGTCTGCTAAGTTTTTTTGTGCTGTCTCTGAGTCATCTCTTAACAACTTTTCAATAAGTAGCCCATGAATCCATCCCTCAATCATATTCTTTGATACATTTTGCCCACCTCACTTGGTTAAACTAATTTTCGAGATTCCCAAAACCCGCAAAAACTTAACAGCCATTCCTTTCTATAATCTCATGACTTCATTGCGCTAAACATTTGGCTTTTTTCCAAATACAGTAAATTTATATTTAAATTGCAAGCTATAGACAGACATTATTTACTCTTAAATAATGGTGTCAATTACTGAAGTGAATACCATTATCAGCAGACCTGGTTAATAATCTCGTAATACCACTATATTTTTATAGATGTGTATCGATGGATTTAAAAAAATGGATATTTTCCCGACGTATTGCGTTGGTGAAGGCTATTCGGGTTCTCCACCGGGTCACTCTCTCTTCATTTCTGCCGACGTTTCGATGGACGACTCGGCCACCGAAACGTCGGTAAAAATGCAGAGAGTGACTCGATGGATATAGTTCTTTAATACTGAAACAATAGTAACAGGATAAACACAACGCCAATGCCTTTGGCGGAACAACGTCCGTAACCTTTTGGTAATCCTCTATTGGAGCTATTTTAACATTTTCGTTTAAAGTTTTTAGCAGTAGGATTAGAGAATAGGCTCGTAAATGTAGGCATGGGATAACGAGATTCCTTCTAGTAATTAGGGATAGATATTGACGATAACGCACAATTTTCAAAATGTATGCAAAGCTCTGGAAAATAATATAGGTAAATAGTTTTTTTGTCGCGACTGGGCTGATGTTCTAATCCAACTTTTACACAGCCCATCTCACATTGATAATAATCTAAAATGATAATAATTTCATGAAATGAGTTTATCCTTTCTCGTTACAAGTTAACAAGCAATTCCCTCTGAGGTTGGAAAAATGTGAAACGTCCAGAATTACGAAGAAAAATACTAATTGCTGTTGGAGTCAACCTCGTAGAGTAGGGGAATTCCATTGTTTTATGTAAACCTATCCATTGAATTACTTGGTAACACAATTTTGTTTACGAGGTTGGAATTGGTTACACTAGAATTGGAGTCTACCACCAGTTCCGCCCTTATCCACGGCACACTTCCAACATCATACCCTGCTTCCCCTCCCGAACCCTTCCCCAAGTGACCTAGGAACAAGTCATTATCCATTGTTTCATCTCTTTCCCTGTCTTCCCAAACCCTACCTCACCATTCTTCTCCTTCATCGTCTCCGTTAACTCAACTCCATCCTTTAACCCTTAACGTTGCCTCCTCGACCAATGGCCTTCGAGAATTTTAGCGAGAAAAACATGTATCTTAGGGCGAGAGGGAGAGAGAGAGAGAGAGATAGGTGGAGAGGGGAGTGAGATGGGATAAATGGGGCAAAATACGGGAAGGAGGTGGAGAGAAAGGCCCACTGGTGGATGGCGAGTGTGGGAGAAAAAGGGAAGGGCATGAGAGATTGGAAGAGGTTTTAGCGGAAGGTTATAAGGAGTTAGGGGAAGACTGGTAAAGGAGAACAGGGTGGGAGGGAAGGAAGACCTTCCAGGGAGGCAAAAAATGTCAATCGTGCTTCTCTCTCTCTCATCATGGAGTGAAAGGAAGGAGAGAGAGAGCGAGGAGAATGGATCTCGCTGAGTTTCCGAGTCAACCTTAAGACGAACTCCTCCCTCCGCTCGCTGACTTCCTTTACCGTTCTAAGGGCATGACTCCTCGTGAAGCGTGTACCTCACTTTCTTTTCCTCCCCCCCCCTTCCCCCTCCCACTCACTCCCGCTCGCTCCAAACCCCAAAAACCCACACACAAAACAATCCCCCACGCCCAACCCCCTCTTATCCTTGGCTCTCACGCTCCAGGAACTCCCCCAAACTACTTCCTCCCTCACTTCTGACGCCTTTAAAAAACTCCTCATTCTCCACGTTGCTCCTCCCTTTCTTGCGCGCAAATTTCTCCCACACATCTGCTGTTGTACTGCAGTGGTACCGAGGAGAACCCTGGGTCGTTTTTACCCACACCTATCCCAGGCTCACGCTTACTCCTCTCCTACTCGAGTAAGGCTGGGGATAGGCATCTCCAACCATGCCAAATTCCCCATAGGCAGAGTGTTGATGGCAATGTCATCTATATTTTAACCTTTTTGTCTCCTGGAAGCAAAAATTTTGGCCAAACGTAAATATTTCTCTGGAAGAGTGTTCTTTCGGGAAATTTAAATATTCAACGGTTCACGTGGGTGGATATCGTTCCCGGCTACCATGAGAATACGCCCCATAAATACACATCATATTGAATTCTTTGCTTAAAAAACCTTTATGACGTATCTATCCCATCATTCTTAACCCCTGTCGATATTCTTTGAGCCACTTAGGCAAATGGTAAGAATCCTGGTCGTACAAATAAATGGATTTTTTATTTCGCCGATATAAAAAGTCTCTCAAAGGTAACCATTATATTAGTTTTGAACATACGGAGATGGAGGCAAGGCTAATCTGCAAACTGTTTGTGTGATTAAGAGGAACTTGATATCTTATTGCAAAATAAAAAAGAGAAAATGAGCCGAATATGATTTATTATCAAATGGAAACGGATACATGGTTTAGAGAGTCACGATGGAAGACAAGAAGATCAATGTCCTGGATAAATATTCGGTTTTTAAAAATGTGTTAAATTTGGAGACATTTTCTTTAAACGGTTTTGTAGAATTTTCCACGCATTTTAATACTCATTATTGCCATTGAGTAAGTCATTATTTCAGATATGGTCATAAAAATGTATTGTTCCTAAAAATATAACTATCGACCAATTAATATAAAGTTAAATTGTATTATAAGAGAAAAATAGTTCTCCCTCTTGATTAACAGTATTATTTTATCAATTTGCGTCACTACAGAAAATGAATAGATTTCTCATTAAATTATCTACAAATATAAAGGATTTATTTCCACGTTAATTCAAGAAGGTATTTACAACTAATCAAGATCGCCATTAAGATAAATCATTGTTCAAGTCTAAGTTCAGTGTGATAATTGAGGATAGATCTTAACTGATACTGAACCCAACGGCGTGTGACAACACACACATCTTGTTACAGGGGACAGTTCCATTCCCTGTGCCACCAGTCGTTTCCCACGAAGATGTAGCACCAAAGAATCACTCAGCTTGGGATTTAGATGGGGGTCCAGAGACGTCACCGTGTTTTGAACCAGGATCCTCCGTTCAGTACCAAAGCACTCTACACAATGGGCTACCACCAGAAGGGAAATAATGACTTTTAATCAAGTGCAATTCGAAGGAGATATTTGACTTGTTGCGTAAAATACGAACTAAAACTATACCAACGGTTGAATGACAAAGGGTAAATGTAATACCAATTGAGCGGGCATCCTATATCAATGTTACTCATATTTCTTACAGGTGTTAATACACTTGCGATCAAAGAAGAGAGAGATGTGTTATGTAACGAAGTTGTTAAAGATACTCCATAAGGGAATGATTCCAGAAAAACATACATGCACAACGTATTTCTAGGAGCCTGAATGTATGGTTATATTAAAAGATACTAAAAAAATGATACTAAAAATAATATCCGATCCCACACAAATAAGACCAGTATAGAAAATATTCCTCATCTCACCAACTCTATCTGATTCTAATATAAAAAACAATGAGCATACAAGTTACGGAGCAAACATTACCTAGTTCCTTCACTTTAAAAATTGTCGTAAAATAAACATTCAAAAATTTACCACCAAGCACAATATGACATAAAGGAGATGAATGTCAGATTGGTACAGCATCGCGATTTCCTAATTGCAAACTCGGTTTTGTCTGCTGTCAGAGAATAAGGAAAGGGAGCCTCGTATACAATTCGCTTTCAATCAATGCACTCCGGTGAAAATGAAATAATCGTTTCCTTTCCAAACTCAATCCTTCCGTTCTTGCCTGCCTCACCCTCTGCCGGCCAAATTCACCCCACGCTTCTAACAATCCCTCCCACACGCCCTTAAACAATACTTACCATCTCCCTCAGAGCCTCCCCTTCCCACCCCACTTTCCCTAACCATTCCCGCGAATCACCCCTCCTCCGCGTCGCCATTCCCTCCCTCCCCTCTTCAATTCCCCGCATCGCCTTTCTTGTCATCCGCTAATTTATGAAAGGCATCCCCGTGTCTCCTTCCTGAATGATTCACTCGCCTCTAATTAATTGCGCTTTTTACGCTCCCTTCACTTCCTTAAGCACGCGAGAATAACTCGCGCAAAAACACACCCCGGCCTTCGAGGCGCACGCGGTGGCGAGGGAAGGCGCAGGAGGATCCTTCCTCTCTCTCTCTCTCTCTCCCTCCTCCTCTTCCTCCTTCCCCCAGCTCCTCTCTTATTCATTATCCCCCTACCCTCCCGCGCCATTCATTCTACTCTTACCTCCCTTTCCTACCCCCCTCCCAACCTCGACCTTCGCCCTCCCCTACGATCTCCGCCCCTCCATCCCCATCCCCACCAACCCTTCTCCGACCGCCGACGCCAAACCGTCGCTCAAATTCGAATCCCCTTTCAACTTCTATCCTCCCTCAATCCCGGTTCTTTTGAGTCTCTAGGACGCCCTCAATCTCCCTCCCCCGCCCCTCTAAGACCGTCCGTCCCCCTATAAGGTGACAAGAAAAACCAACTGTGGAAACCTGATATTCCCAGCACTGATTCCTTCCCATAAATGCATTGTTTTTCTCACGTGATATAGAGCAACGGGCGCGTTACGGCAAAGCTTTCGAGAGAGAAGTACAACAGCAGTCGGAAGGAGAATATTCGGATTCTATGGGAGTTGGGAGGCTGTGAAATAGAATTTGGATGACGAGGTTCGTTGTCCCCTGGACGAAGGAAGTGTAGTAGAGAAAATGTCGCGGAGATGACTGACCCCCCCCATCCCATCCTGTCTCACTTTCTCATTCCAGTGCATTTAATTGGTACGAAATCATGAGATAAGTCGATATTGAAGAGTATGAGAAAGCTCAACGGGTTCGAGGAAGGATGCTACAGTCGTCTGAAACATTCGTTGGCCCCTTATTCTCCCATACAGGAAGAAAAGGACAGGAAAAATAATAAAAAAAGGAATAGGAATCTGTAGTTTTGGACTTGTCTTTAAGAACCTACTCATAATTAATGAAAAACGAAAAGGTAGGTGCTAATTTAAAGAGACTTTTAATGTACACGGATTTTCCAGTTGTTTATCACCTGACATAAGACATTTTACATCAAAGCCCGGGTCTTGAACATATAAAAACTCCTGTGGAATCAACAAATAGTTCATCATTTTTCATTCATTAATAGAAATCTCTTTCTAGTCAATCGGTGGTGAAGTAACAAAGTTGCTAAGCCTAAGTAACTTGTAAAGCTTCCTTAACATTTTTAAATCTAACACTACCCCTCGATACTCAGGCGAAGCAAATAGATGTTACCCAAAATATTACTTACTAGTACATTACTCTATTTCCCCTATCTTTCTCAGCTTGTTATCAGATGGCGGAGAATGTCCCTCCTCGATGGTAATCTTGAATGCAAACGGAACTAAAAGCGCAGCATCAGCATATTATAAAAAGGAAAAGGGAACTCGTTACAGACGTGATGGCATTCTCGCGCAACCTGAACGGCCATTATCCAAGCTCTTGTTGTTATTCCCTCATTGCTCAAGAACGTGCTTTAATGAAGGTTTTGAAAAATCATTTTTTTCAGGAAAGACCCCTCGTGGAGAAAAAGTAAAGATATTCACGCGCAAAAACTTGTCGAGTTCACTAACGAGGAGTCGAGAGGCGACACGCTATCTCCCTGCCGAGTATACAATCCAAAAAGGTAAAATAATGGCTAGGCCACCGAAGGAAGAAAAACTTGGGCGCGGCACTTGTTTGGAAAAATTAGCTAAATCCGTCGGGATTTTTCCCTCGATGCCTATAGCTGATTCTTTTGCACTCAAACAGGATGTCGTCAAAGTTACCGTGGACTTTTTCTCACGAGGTTGACGAGTCTGGAATAACTTACATTAAATCGTTTCCTCTACCTATAAATCATTCGCGAAGAGTGAGGTATGATTGCCGGGGTAAAAACTACTTTACCTAGCTCTCAAACGGCTTAGGGTAAATTATAAAGAAAAAATAGCAACCATGGTGCAACCACAATATGTAATACACGAGTAATTGATAAAATATAATAATATGTTTATTTTAACTACACTAGTGACGAATTAGTTCATTAAAAATTTATCTTCGAGCCACAATACCTATATTTCATGAGCAGTAACTTAGATTCGAATAGATAAGTTCCAACTCGAAGAAATACGCCATTTTGACGAAACAATTTATGTACATATTGAAAAAAAATGAAATGGAATTCAAATGTTTTATAAAAGTACTTACGATCGAATTAAATGAATTTCACATCTCATCTTAAAGTTACTGACGATGAACATACTAGTTATATGTAAGTAGTAAGTAATATAGATTTATGATGGATGCTATTAAATACTACTACGTATGACTTGTAGGTCGCATCCAAGAACGTATATTTCTGAATACTCCCTTTAGATGTTGATTTAAATAACCAATATTCTGATCAAACTCTACGTATTTCCGTGAATTGCAAATAAGATGGCTATTATTTTATTGTTTGCTCTTTAAATACTTCACACGCTTCAATATTCCATCAACTCCTTGAATTTATCCCATACAAATTTGCATTTTCCCCTACCGCACCAAACTTCTCATCATTTCTCTTACTTCCCCCAATATCATGTTCTTCACTCTTCAGAATAAGTTCATATAATCTAATCTAAACATCTCTCAAAGGCACAATATCTTCCTTGAAATAAGATATTATTAAGTTATTCATTATAATAGCCGACCGGGTTAGTCTGATGGGTATCGCGTTCGCCGGCTGACTCAAAGGTCGCGGGTTTTTAACTTCAAAATGAAGGGGTGCTTTTTTGACCATAGCCGTCGACGCACCCTATGAAACGTAAGTACTTTTAATACTAGTTTGCACTAAAGTCGTTAATATTACTTTTCATTTAAGATCCTTCACTAAAATTTTCGATGCGCTCCTACTTAAGGTATCAATTTTTTTCTCCTTCATTTTTCTTTTTTCAAGGCACAATTGCTCTGAATATCCTTTTTCATCGAGAAAACAGCCCAATTAACTGCAGCGACCACCCTGTTCCAAGTTATGATGGATGTCAACTTAAAATTCGTTCTTTATTTTTCTATGCCGCCAGTGTTTCATTATGATTTATTTCAATTCTGTCGGACTCAAGCACTATCTGTTAATTACCCGGTAAGGACTTCAACCATTTGGCTGACTGACCTTCAGAGCTTGATCAACCTCTAATTCGCCTGGATTTATTAGCTCATCATTACCTTTCACTCCTGACTTCAACCCTTCCCATGTTTCTCTTACCATATCCTCGACGTGCAATAATTTATCATTATCAGTAGTTAATACTTACATTCCAGCATCCATACATTGGAATACTTTTTTTAAATTTTGTCCCCTCTTTGCTGTCGAACTCCTTATGAAAAGCAATGAAATAGGCTGATAGCATAGAAATTTATTTCTATAAGTACTCTAATTACCATTGTTACATCGCGTATACTTCCTTCTATTCTGATGTTGAAAGGTCCTCATTTTATTCATAATTCTTATTAGCACCTAAATAAATAGTACTGACAAACCCATAATATCTAGAATTTAGAATTTAGAATTTAATTTCTTTCGAGAATCTAGTCCCATGGACTATAGGTTCATACAGGTTTTGACTGGATATCTCAGGGTCAAGTTGTAATTTCAACCCCAAGATACAAGTTGGCCCGTTTTTTTCTAGTAATTTCTACACCATGTCTGCTTAATTTTCTATTGTTAACATAGATATTTTAAAAACGCTTGAGATAGAAAATTTACATATTGTATTTCTCTCAAATTTTTTATAAAAATTTAATATAATTTTGTCACTAAAAAGCCGTCATTCTTTTCGTCCTTGGCTTACAAATTAAATTAAGTAGCAAAGAATTTAGCATAATATTCTTTATCGCTGGGGAAGATCATACAGGAAAAAAAATATTTTTTCGTGATCTCTAATGGTGATTTCTAATGATATGCCATAGGAATAAAGGTCCCTTTTAAAATGAATGGATTTAAAAAAATGAATTATGCTTTTTTTATACCATACAATGGAGTTGAAAAAGTCCTCACATTTTCGGGGCGTGAAAAACAAAATTGTAAATTGCGTTGGCTCCAACAGAACAAGATAAGAGGGAAACAGACTTCAGAAAATAAAAATGTATCTCCTCGAAACTCTCGACAAATAAAGATGCTAACAGCACTCTATCTGCACCCGTTAACGCCACTGATTTATTCGTTATAAATACATCGTATTTTTCAAACTGCCGTAGTTATGGGTGATCGGCTAGGATGAATTCACAGTCGGGTAAAAGACAAATTTTCTAAATACAAATAAGACAAATTAATTACTGTAACCATGCATTTAATATTTAAAATAATATCGTTATTTCATTAATAAAAAATATTCACACCTATAAGCGGAGCTCTCCCAATTTGTCATTTATGTATTTTCAAGTATAATAGTGACTAAGCGAATTGTTTTTCCGTACCTAAAATAGGATTGACAAAATATCTAATGATTTTTACTTTGTGATATGAACCCCAAGTGTGAGGCTCAGACATTTTCCATATGATCCTAAGAAGGTATATGTCTGTACCAATCAGAAACGCCTTACTTAAGATAAAAAGTAATTATTTCAATGGAATTATATCTAATGGCACAGCATTTTGTTTTTACCAACACCAGCCTGGAAACTGAACCTAATGTATACTATTTCATTCTCAAATACTCATCTACAAGTCAATTAACTTCCTCCCACGAGTACAGGTTTCCTTTCTCATCCATTTTCCTGCAACAGATTTTAATAATCTCTATGAAATATGAGCACAATTCCTCTCTTTGACAACAAATAATTTTCTATCAGACGTCCTAAATTTACAATCTTTCTCATTTAATTCATCCTTCAGAGCATCCAAATTTCAACCATCAATAATTTTTATTAATTTAATTGTAAAACTCATGTCCTGAACAATGCCATTGTCCATATTCACCCATCGACGAATTTCTTCGACAAATCGATAAATGTATTCAGAAGGTCCAGTGCAATATTTCGCCCTCGTTACAAGAAATGTTTTCTTTACTTCGTCAAGTGTAAGGCAACTCTTGCATCGATACATTTTTAGGCTCCAGTGGCTTCTACCATTTTCACTGCAACTAAAACCAACATACTAATCTAGAGTTTGCCCAAATTGTTTTTCATAGACGCGAAAACGATCATTCTTACATACAAAAGTTACTATGACACAATGTTCTTTATCACCAATACTAGTCCTTTAATCGTGGGATTGGTTAACTACAGTCATAAATGCTCCCTATCTAAGGCTAATTCTCTTACAAGTGGTATTTCTCTTTTGCCACTTTCTTTTAAAGTTACCCTCGTATTTTCCCCTCAGCTTTCTTTGTGAGCCTTAACCTTCTGTAAAACACTTCGCAAATTCGTTATTCCTCACGGTTTTCCTGATCCAGTTGGTTCTTTTTTTCCCACAATTTATCCCGTATTGCCATTTCACGTACCACTTTTCATATTAATTTTCATTCAGTAAACTTCCTTATTTTTCTTTCAATCGGTCCACTTAATCTTCAGAGGCCGCTTCCAAGACCAAATTTCGATATCACCTATTCTTCTCAGGTCTACTCTTCCATGGCATTATGTCACTGGCGTACAGAGTGTCTGTTATAGCATTTATTTCATTGACTTTCATTACAAAAATTTTAACGTCATTAAATTCAAAAATATGGCCCCATGCTTGAGGTACTTACTTTACCCTTTGCCATTTCCTACCACATCGACAATTTAACTCAATAAAAAGTTACGATTAAAATGAAATAACCATATACGAGTGACAATAAAAATATTCATATAATTTACTTCAAAATTTTACCGTTGAATTTCTGAAGGGTTACGGTGTGCCGTTGCTTTCACCTTTTTTCTCTGAAACATTTTCAACGTTTCATTTGTTGGCCTTCCATTTCAAAGTAATTAGTTTTTTGCTATGCACAAAATCATCACCAACTTAAAAGTATCCATCATTAAATGAACTCTCACTCTCACCAAATTCACAAATATACTTTATTTCAGCTCTACTTTCTTTGCTCCATTCTAATAGCTACTCCCCTTCGACTATTTGGATCTAAAAATTATTAAGATTACTAAAATTATCTCAAATCGTTTTTAAATAATCCTCTACATATTTTCTATTGAAAAAAATACTGCTGGAAAATAACTATAGATACGAGTATCTACTGTTGTTCCATAGATAATATGAGTTGTTCTAATGATTATTACCATTAAGTATCACAATGGAGTTTAAGGGACAAAATAGTCCTTATTTACGCCTGTGATTTCAATTTCCTAAGTAGCAATAAGTCCAATAATCGTCGATATAGTACAAGTGAAATAAAGTATACGTCTACAATACCAGAGGAGACAGTAAACTAAATTTCATTCCCCGCGTAACCAAGTATGACTGACGAATCACATTATACGTCAAGCCATCTGCTTGTCTCACACAAAAAATAATGAACTTTGGTAATCCGTATCTCAGCTTAATTCAGATAAGAGTCATGGAACGCAGATAATTCCTTCAATTTAAAAATATCGTATTTCTCTTACATTCAACTAATTAAACTCTCGTGTTTAATTACGTACGTTTTAAAACATTCAAAAATGGTTAGCAGGGTGGATAGAGAATAAATACGTGCTAATGGAATAACAACTCAAGTGAATGGATAAAATAAACTTGGATAAAGCGTAAGTGATTATAATCCATTATTTTGTAAAAATTACGAATACCCCCGCTGGGTCATTTCCTGATATACCTATAGAAGCACAAAATTAAAAGGCCATAAAGGCTCATTTGGAGAATCATCATCACATGTAAACCATGAGACGAGGAGAATCATCAATTACTAGGCACATACGACCATGTATAAAAACGAAATACGTAACAAAGATTTTCGGAGGGAACCGTTTCGTAATAATTTTGTTGGATGAAAGAGTTAAGGAAAAAATTAAGGAATCAACCCGTATACTTGTTGTCACTAAGCCTTGCATACTTGACTAGGATCCATTCTTCCCTCCTCCTCCACCATCTGTTCCACGTTTTCTATCCACGACCGTGTTTATATCACTTTATTTTTCCATTCAACCTTCATTCAACTGCTAAGGGAAGACCAACCCTTGTAAAAAATAGCTCAAGTGGGAGTGCAGATTGCTAAGGGTGTGCGTCGAGACTACGTGATAAATCCTCCTCTTTAATGGCCGCGCGTGCTACAAATACCAGATAGGAACTTAAATGCTCGGCGACACAATTACAGTGGCAAAAGGGGTTATAAATCCATCGTTTGTGACATGATACAACCCATTATCCCCCGTCCCAATCTGTGGTAATCTCACACCAGGAGGCATAACTTGGATTGCTGATTACTCTTTGAAAAAATACCGCTGGAATTGCTTTTGGGGAGCAAATGACGGAACATGAACATGGAGCGAAATGCATTTCTTTGGACATTTTAAACGAAGAGAATTCATTCAATCGGAGAATGTTTTTCAAAAGATTTTTAAGCTGACAATCACAACGTCGAAAGATTCATTATTTCAATTTAATCGCGGTGACTCATTAGTCGACGGATTTGGAAATTAATTCCTCCACTCCCCAACACGTCCAAAAAAATGTGTACTTTTGAAGGCCCTCTATGGTATCATCGCTTCTTTCATTTATTATTACTCCTGCAAACAAACTACCAGTGGGGATTTTGAATCTCAAGATGGACCAAGTTTCAAAATTACTTTTTAAAAGTAATATGAAGTACTTAAGAATGCTCAAAAAAATACCAATAATGAATTTTGCTCATTTTCCTCACAATTGTATATTACTTAGGTGAGAACAAGAATCTATTTCGTAATAATAAAAATACATTACTTAAGGCAAAAAAATGTATAAGTTAAGACATCCTGTAAGTTACTTTTCCGCCCATTCCTCAATCACCGAACAAACCGCATAAGAATGATCCTGTCACAGCCATGGTGTCAGGGCTGATACCCGGTCCCTCAATAAACTTGTGATTGTATTTCCTACCTTGCGTCTCTCTCTCTCTCTCTTGGAATCAGAAATAAAATTAAATGTTCAAAAGCAACTTGCATGCAAAGACCCCCGAAGCAGGTAAAAGGAATAGGGATCAAAAAAGAATGGATTCGCATCTCACCCTACCCCCCTCCCCCACTGCCTAACGAGGTAAACTGTTGATGCGCCACTAAACTATATATGCAAATACAAAGCATCAAGGCACCCGACCACTTTCGAGATGTCGTTTCTTTTTCCGTCTCCCCACATCCCCATGACGTTGTCACCCAATCCGCCTCTGTCACACACTCTTCCGCTGGCACCTTACATCCATTCTTATCTCTTCTCCTCCGCTTCTCTCACTCTCCCTCTCTCTCTCTCCCGGTATCCTCTTTTTCACCCTTCTCTGCCTCTTTCTCAATCCCTCACTCTTCCCAACATTTTTTTTATCTCTCTCTTCCTGTATTTCAACCTCCTTGTCTCCTATTCTCCGTCCCATTTACTCCCCCGTACATCGGCCCGAACTCCCCCGGCCCAACCCCGCCCACCCCCCCCCCGCCCCCCCCCCCCCCAGCCCAACCCCGGCCCCCCCCCCCCCGCCC
>WURS02131918.1:0-22381 GCA_011762765.2 Rhinocypha anisoptera | reverse complement strand
GTTTAGCTGGAGGTGTCCGGAGGGTCGTCACCCGGTCTCGAACCCGGGTCCTCCGGTCAGTAGCCAAGCACTCTACCACGACCTCATAGTAATTAGAGTAGTCCACCGATAATAAATAGGTTTTGATCGGCCCCTTAAAATATTCCTATCATTCGTAATTTCTAAAGGGGATTATCACAAGTTTAAATTCCTCTGCTACGACATGATTTCCTCCCTCGGCATTTCAGGAAGAGAAGGTAACCTTCTAACCCCCCATCCCCCGTCCGTGCACATTCCGGTTCTCCCCTCAACCCCTCCCCCGCTTAACATTCTCTTTTTATCGCAACTTCCAATTCCTACATACACTCAACATTCCCTATTCAGTTTTTCTCACCTCTTAATATTTCCCGATCAACTTTATCAATTCCTCCACCATATCTAACATGACAACCTCGTTTGTTTAACTTTCTAATTTATTGTCTTCCTTCCCCTCCATAACTACATTTCAAAACCCTGTTAACTACTTCCCTTTAAAGAACAGGTTTCGGAACCATGAAAAGTTCTTGGTCTTATCAGGCCTGGCCTACTTACAATTCTACCTACGATTCTCTGTTGCCATTTTCGTACTCGGCATGTAAGGAAAAAAATAGAATTAATCCTCCTAAATTTAATTCTTAAGCAATAACCTTTTTTAAATCTGATGGTTGCCACCGATCTATCCTTACTCTACCTCTGATACCATTATTTGTTCTCTCCTTGTATCGCAAGCAGCTACGAATGGCACCCTAGTATCACTCCACTCTCCTTTCTCTCCCTTAACGCATCATAACTTTACTCATTTTAACTGGACCAACGTTTTCAAAAAGGAACAGAGGAGCATACTGATTATATTATTTAATTATATTTTTTTTAACTTCTAATAATATAATTCCAACGTCAGCCATCACTTAACGTCCCCTTGGAAAAAATGAACTGGTTTTGACTTAGCATGGTACATGCATGGCTTTCACTTAGGCTTTTACTACCTGCAGCTTACGAAATGTTTCGTATGTGAAATTACTGCCTTCACATAATCCTTTACATGTTGATTTCCATCCTTCTAAGATGGGATTGAAGGTGGTTGAACGAATTCTTGTAACCGAACTCCTTCCTCTTGAACGCTACCAATTACCCCAAAAAATCTATTTCTTTCACTTTTCTACGAAGTCTCGAATAGGGATAGTATCATTCCCAACTACAATTTTGACTTAAATTTTGGTAACTACGTTTTTTCTCTAGCTATACAGTATTTGTAGGCCCAAGCATCTTCACCCGAGTTACATTCCCTTGAAAAATGTAACATATATGACATCATCGATTACCATAATATTCTACCACGCATTCTTTCCAATATTTATTAAAATATTTCTCTTCCAATTTTACTATAATTGTCTTATTTCTCACATAACTTTATCTTTCTTTTTTTAATTTCACCTTCTTGAGTAGCTCATGGAATTTTTCCCTATTGCCGAAATGTTTCCATGAAATCGCACTACACATTTCACGACTTTCTTATCTCAATAAATAACATCTCGAGGGTAGCTTTTATTCATTGTACATTCTTATTCTCAACGACACCCTCAAATTCAAGTAAAACCAAGAATTTCTAAACATGAAGATGGAAATAAAATATTAATATGTTTTGGCATATCTTAAAAGAGAACTAAAATAATCAAAGTTTCAGTAATCAGCAAATTATGAGTCACATCACAATGTTTCCATTTTACCATTACATTACTTCTTCTATCTTCTTCATGACTATTCGTACCAATCGTAATATCATTTATTTATAGGACCCATAAAACATGACATCTAAGTGTCATTGAAACACGCAAAACCTTCCTCGTCACCAAGAATTTAGCCACGAGAAGAGGTTATAAAAATATTTGAGTCTGGCGATTGCAAGAATCTGTTAAAAAACACTTATTTATTCATTTGCAGTGGAAGTAAAATCATCAAAATCACGCACTTTTGTACTGTTTGTCCAGAATAAGACTAAGCAATTTATGTGTGACAGTTCTGTGTGTTACATTGAAGAAGCGTACAGGAAAAGTTTCCGCCAGATAAAATTGTTATAATTTCAACTGATGACAATTATTATTTAGAACATAAAAAATAAATATTTATACCCTAATTTTTAAAGTGTAATACTTCTTTTATGGTTTCACTTCTTCCGAATATTCTAATATTCAAGATATAAGTTCAATAACTACCCCTTTAAGGATAACTTTTGTCGAAAGAATCCGAAAGAATTGAAATAATAAATAGAGCCACTTCACGACGGTATTTCCGTAGTCAATACCCATGGTCGAATACATGAAATATTTAAATTAAAAATATCACATCGACCAACTACTCTTTTGCGCCATCCAGCTTTGACCCACTAAATAAAACGGCACCGAACAATCACTATGTGAACCCCGTACACAGATTTATTTATTTTGCTGCAGAACATGTACATTTGTATGAGGTTGTACAGTTGTACATTTAAATACCCCCATTAAATGAGTCATTTCATCATTCACGCGCACATTGGCCCTCTCATTTTCACGCAAACTTACCAAGGCGACGATGGAGTCACAAAATTAGAAAAATTAATATTTTAAAAAATTTCCATGTTATGGTTTTATTTTCATCTATTTAATTCATTAACTCATCATAGTACGATTCCTTCCCCAACCAAATAGCGGAAGGGTTGCAAACTTTCCTAGAAATGCATGATGATGGTATTATTGCAGTAACACTAAACTATTGTTTCTTCGATAACTCTTCAAACCTGAGTTGAATTGACTCATTATGCATCCACAATCACTTTGCCTCTTGAGAAATATAATATATTATTCAGATTGTTTAAAAAAATCAAGTAAGGATTTGTGTGTTTTCTGTGATAAAATGAAATACTTTTCAGTCATGGCAAGTAAAATAGTAATTACTCAACTGTTGACTTCAATAATTTTAAACATATTGCTCCATCAGAGCTACCGTTTCGTCAACATACGAGCATATCCTTTTATTTACACGTTAGTGGATATCTAGAACATATAACTTAACAATTCCACCCAAATTTCCATTTACTGGAATGAGTAAATCTATCTAGCCCAAATAGGAAAGAATTAGGAAGTATTTTGCTGGCAGTGAAATTCTTATTATCTCATTGTGCACGTTATTACACGACTTTATTTAATTTATGATAATAGATCTTCTAAGAAGGAATCGCATGCATGCTACCGCATTCATATCATATGTACTGCAATAACCGAAATTAGCAAAAAATGAGTAAAAGAAAGATGTTTCGAAAATTGCTTTTGAAAAACGGAATCAGAAACGTGAGATTTGTAATCGATCACAACTCTGCACAATAAACTATTGCACGGATCATTCCAACTCCATTGAAAAAACTTGAATACTTAATAATTGCTATTGAACGGCAGAGGGAAAAATGTGGATATACTGGAAACATGGGATGTTAGGTCTACGGTGAAGTTATGTTGGCCTCCTTTGCCTGCAGCGTGAAACTGACTAAAGTTTTTGGGCTAAAAGTACGAAGCGGAGTAATCATACAGCAGAAGCTGGGGGAAGAAGCAAGTAAGTTCACATGGGAACTTTGTCGTATGATTGACGTTCGATTGATCCATTGGACGGAGGAGTCCGAATTTCCATTTAAACTTTCGCAGATCCATTCCCTTTCACTCAAAAAGATTTTATCTCCCCTCATCAACTTGGACAACGTATCACAAGAAAAATTCTTTCCTTACTGCCAATTTTCTGCCTGAGATCATTAGATCGCGACAGCGACAGAGCTTGAACATTTTGTGCGTTCCTTAGTTCAGTTACATGTTTCCCTCCGTTTGTTGCGAGTCCTAAAGAAAACAGCAGTCATTTCTCTCAGCGGGTGTTACCCGCTACTTGAATCCGCCTCCCGAGTCATCGGCCGTCATCCGGTTGTGGTCTTGTGTCTAGTGGAGAGTGTGTTCCGCTAGGAGGGTGTATTGATAGTGTTTTTGCTGAGTATTTTAAGTGCATTGTGATGAGATGGTGTTCAGTTGGTGTCTGGGGTGATCGCGTGTTTCGGACGGTGGCGTTTATAAATTGGTTTGAAGAGGGTAATCCCAAATGGAATGTAGGAGTGGGTTGGAGGAAGAGGTAAGAGGGGTTTCAAAAGTGTCTATAGAGGATCTGAGGGCGTCTAAGAGGGGTGGGATTTTTAGATTCATGTGCAAATCTTGATTTCTGATGAAATTAGGGGCATTTGTTATTTTACGTAGCAGCATCTTGTTTTGGAAAAGGCTGAGGGAGAGGAGGTTGCTTACCTACCCATTTTAGCGTGCTATGAGAATGGTCCATTTTATCGTAATCCACATTTCACGCCGCGCCGGCCGAGGTAGTGCCGGCCGGTCGAGGTGTGTGCCGTGCTCGATTGATAACCCATGCGAGTCGCGAGGGCCGAGTCCCGCCTCTGTCAAGTGTGTGTTGTGTTCATAAAAAATGAGTCGTTTTATACGAGGCTGTGCAAAATTACCGTAGCCGTCGACGCACCTAAAATATACAAAAGTACTACTTCATTTCATACCTCTTTCTTTATGTTCTTATCACTTCAAAATTTAAAAAACTATACAAAACTCTCAGACAACGGACAAAATTCAGTCAAGTTAGTGAAAATGTTACGGAAGAAAATTGTGGAAAGATATAGGGTTTCGTGAATAAGCGAAATATATCAAGAAATTTTTATAAAAAACGTAAATTATCTTAAATTATGGCTAAGAAAGAGAGAACGTAACTACTACATGTTAACTGTATGATGAAATATTAGCCGGTAGTCTTCGGTCAAATAAAACTGAAAAATTATGCGATAAATTTAGACGCCATGATAGCAATAATGATGATGTTCCACTGTGGAGATATACTTCAAGGTTTTCCATACTTGAGCTGGGAAAACACCATAGTATAGAATTTTAACGCGGAACGCTAGGCAAAAACCAGTGCGCAGTCGCCTGTTTCCTGTTGTTGAGATTTTGCTAAGTATTTCAGGGCCTAATAAAATGTTTCAAATAACACATTTATGGAAAAAGTATTGCAAGGCTTTGTTTATAAATTGTCTAACCACATTAAAATATTCATATAATTAACTTCTGTGTAGCTTTAATTTACAAAGGATTAGGAAAGGACCAAAGTGTCATTTAACGGAATACGTGGCACGATCAAAGAAGAATTAAAAAGAAAGGAGGGAAGGGTAACGTAGATATAATTCTCGCGAATGGAAAAAAGAGAGGGGACGGTAGAGGAGACGAAAAGACCTTAAATGGGAGTGAAGGAAGCCGACGAGAGAAGAATACGAATGCTAAAATCCAGGGGAAACTAAGGAGTAATGGATCACATAATAGATGATTAGGTAAATGGAGAAAATAAGTAAAAGGTCATATGAACAAGGAATTAGGACTGATGAAATGCAAAGAAATTAATAATAAACCGAGGCGAGAGATTAATGGGACGAAGGAAGTGGAAAAAAACAGTGCTACTGCTACGAAAGATTACCGAGACCGGGAGAAACGGGTGAGTTGTACAGGAAGGGAAAAGAATTGCCGGCATCAGAAAAAGAAATGAATGGCGTCCGACATGAGAAAAAGGTAAGAAAAGTTTTAATTAGACTAAAGGAGATTCGGGGAGATATGGAGCAAGTGGAGGAAATTTAAGAAGAGAAATTAAGCCATTATGCACAGGTGTAGAACGAAAATAGGTTATAAAATATTAGTTCCGCTTAAATTAAATTAGAAAATCGTTGGCCCATCTAGACAGATAAATGGAATAAAAATGTACAGGAATAAAGTCAAATAAGGCGATAATTGTAGATAATATCCCAGGGGAATTGCTAAATTGTTTACGAAAAGGTGGGTAGCGGAGAGTTTATGCATGACCACGTATGTCAGCTGCATTTATGATTAAGGATATTGACCAGAAGTCTTCGTTAGGTCCCTGTTTCAAAAAGAGATATACAACATTATGTGAGGAAGATAGGACAATAAGTTTAATTTCGCATGCTGATAGGGTAGAAGTAATATCTAGCAGAACAAAGTTGGAGAACGGAACGAGTGATTACTTACGTGAGCGTCGGTTCCGATTCAGAAAAGGAAGAGGCACACGTAAGGAAACTACCACAATGAAGGAATAATGGACACGTCGTGAATACAGTCATGAAGCATTTGTACTCTTCAACGATTTCAACAAGACTTTTGGAAGAGAAAAGAGGGTTAACTTGTAGAGTAAAAGTATAGGGGCGTTAGAATTCTCGATTGAAAGTAAAATTAGCCGAGTTCGGCGAGATGTAGCGGAAGAGATTTATAATGATGCACTAAAAATAGCAGTTCCACAAATTAAAAATTTTTAGTGTGTGTCGCAATAAATTCGTAACTTTTGGAACAGTGCTACTTTTTAGCTCACTATTATCAAAAGTAAATGTGGAGCTAATTAATTCCGTAAGATTTACGAAGAATGGAGCTCTCTGGTGAGCACATGACGGTAACTGACGCAGGTCGCATAAACGCGAGGTGAGCATGAATGAAAGTAAATAACCCAGATATTTTATACAGAATTTTTGGAAGATAAGGAATATACGAGGACACGAGGAATTCCGATAGCGAAAGACGAGTTCCTTTACCTAATGGAACACTTGCGAATCATATAGATCAGTGTTTCCCAAAGTGGGCGCTACCGCCCCCTTGGGGGTGGCGCTTTGGTCTAGGGGGGGGGGCGAAAAGAAACAAGCAGATTACGATCGGGGGGCGTTTGTGCATGGGTTTATAGAATTAAGGGGGGAGTGCCTCGAAAAAGTTTGGGAAACATTGATATAGATCCATAATAGCATAGAACTCTAATAATACTCTTAGTACTACTACTACAGTACTAAATAGTACTGTATATATATATATATATATATATATATATATATACACACACACATATATATAAGATATTTATTCAACATGATGCAAAGATGACGTAAGCCTCTTCCTGGCAGACAGTCTTTTAAATTTTACCCAATCCACTGGCTTCCCCCTTGAATATGCCAAGGGCAGTCAATGCCTTCAAATGAATATTTAAACAGGTAAATTTGCTCTGAGTGTTACAAGCTATGACCGCTAAATATTTCTATGACGGAACAAAGTACGAGGCAATAAATGTAATTTAGATATCGTAGGGAATTTAGAAGAATTAACTTTGGTATTTCCACATAAAGATTTACTTGGTCCGACCATGGTTTCGTTACATAGTGACATTATCAATAAATTCCCTACGATGAATGACTTCCACAAAGTTACACCCGCAACCGTATCCCATGTTATTTAGATAGTCAATTAGAAGATATTATTAAACCCACGTGTTTAATAGACTAAAACTAATACCAACAGAACTTGAATTTGAAGACCAACATTAATATTTCTGCAATTTTTAGCCCTAAACTTTCGAAATTTTACTTTAAAAATTTTTCAACACTGAATACGTTTCACATATGCCATAGCCTATTAACAGAGTGCAGAATAATAGGAAATTTGCATAAATGCTTAAGAAGAAAAATATATAAATCTGAGACCAATAAAAACTCTGTAAATGCCGTTTTACACGATGCTTGATCACCTTTAATGACGAGATAATTCAAAGAAAATTATAAATGTTATAATTTTTCCTCACGTCCGCATGACGGTTAGTCTAAGATCGTTCAGTGAACTGTGGATATACCGAATCAGAGACTAAAGAACATGTTGTCATTAATTAAAAATAAACATCATGTCTCATCAAAGGTGATCATACATGTCGAGCAAGGTCGCATGGAGATGCACTCGTGAAGAGAAGTCCTTTCCGAAGTCACCATCATATTGGAGACTGTTGTACAATGTTTAGAATTGGCGCGATTGTAGGCAACATTCAAGAGTAATGGGAGAATTCCGTACACAGTTAGTGGCGTACTATTGTTAGTGTATTTCAAATGATTTGACTCACACATTATCTGAGATGGGCGAGTCAAAATTCTAACAAATTAATAAATAATACCTACAAAAAATGGCAATACAATCGAATTGTTTTTAAAAATACGTCTCCTTAGCTTCAGGTGATTTTTATATACTCTTGATTAACTTAATTCACGGTAAACGTTTGTCCCTAGGTATATTGAAGAGACCGAGTAACGTAGATTGTATTGGTTAATCAAGAAGCAAATCATATACTCCTAGTGAATTGAAACTTACAAATGAAAGCAAAAATTGTAATTATATAGGTATTTCTTACCTCAAAGCCTTCAAAATTCTTTTCCAGAAAATATTGTCACAGGAACGTTATGAAATCCTAGTGAGTGGCAGGAAAACTGACTCGAATCACCCGGAGATTTCATGCAGCAAAGCGAATTATAAGTTGAATATGATGATGTCCATAAACTGTATTTTTGTTTCTCCATCTGTACATGTAAATTGGCAGCCCCCTGACGGCCTAAAACGTAATCACCGCCATCCAGATACCGGCTTAAGACCGCAAGGTGCGAATGACGCTTCAATTTTGCATTGATCACTGACATGTGAATTCTACAGACGTTGATGAATGGCTCTGAAGTTTAACACTGATGTCGCACAGTAATCATAATGCATAAATGAAATGTTTTTCAATTACACCGGCTGGAATTATAGGAATCCAATTATTTCCATAATAACTCTACTAATTTTAGTTTTTGGACTGAACATCTTTAAACTGCTAACACGTATTCGATCTTTTTTCAAATTAATGACTTAGCAATAAAAATAGTGAGGAGGTATCACAGACGTCGTCAGGGGGGACAGACCCCTAGAAAAGTGAATGATGAGATTATGTAAGGGAAAAAATGGAGAGCTTATAAAAAATGGCAGCCTTAGATTAATGGAGAAGGAAATTAGCCCAATGGGAATGTGGGTGGATGATAATCCCATTCTCTTTGCAGACAACCAAATAGAAAGGCCATGAACAAAATATGACATAAATGTTAAATAAAATAATAGAGAATGAATGGAACTAGAAGTAAAAACACAATCAAACTGCACTACATGGTAATTGAAGGGATAGGGAAAGATACGGACACACGTAGAAAAATAAAAAAAATTTAGACCAAGATGTAAACCTTGGAGTTGTTATAAAATAAAGAAGGCATGGGTGATGGAGACAACATGAAGAAAGTTAGCAAAGGGAAATTTATGATTAAATCACTGCATTCGATCTTGTGGAACAAAAACTTGACAATGAAAACAGAAAAATATTTTGAAACCAAGGATAGAACCAGTGGGTCTAAAGTGCGGGTTATCAACAAGAACATGTGTCAGAAGTGGATACCCTTGAAAGTATGGAACTGGACTCCAGCAGAAAGAAATGAGAAAGGAAGGCCAAAGAAAACATGGAGGGAAAGTATTGAGAAGAAAATGGAAAGAAGAGGACTACAGACAGGAGAATGGAATGATAAGGAATGTTGGTATCTGGGATGCAAGAAGCTGCAAATAAATATTCGCTATAATATAATGTTATTATAATATAATTATGAATAAATTATTTCCTTCTCAATATGATTCTGATTCCTTATGTCTGCTTCTTTCCCTGTAAGCTCTAGAACATTTTAAGCTGCCTATCCACTAGTTTGAACATTGGTGACACTGCTTGTCGGCATATAGTTAAATAGAACTAAAGATCAAGATAAAAAATGAGGGGGTAGAAATGTGATGTCCTAATTAGATAGAATCAACCAAGTTGCATGAAAAATGTTCCATGAACAAATTTCCAAAACTATGGTAGTAAGATACTTTCAAAATTTACCAGAAAATAAAAAAACACCTAATCTATTGTCATGCTACATTGAAAGTGATAGTCCCGATGATCATTATTTTCTCCTCTCAGAGGATTACTCATTTTTACCCTCTTTTAGTGAATTTCTTATTGCCATCAACTATTCAGAAATTTATAAAGGTTAATTTTAATAATATTCATTTGAACAAACCTGTGCCAGTAAGTGTGCTACCAACCAGTTTATCCCATTACCATTACAGCACAGTGACAATATCAAATCCACTAGAATTTAAAATGCATTTGATAGGATTTTACCATAAGTCTTTCAATTATGTAATGAGGTTTTCTTCAGATGGCAATCCATAATCACTTTATAATTTTGAACAAGTATACTGCTTACATGATTTCATTTACACATGTTTAAGGGAAAAAATATTGACATTAAATTATTAGGTAAATTTTATAGCATTACTTTATCATTCTGATGTTACCAATAAAATAAGAATGTGTTATAAGTAAATATTCATCACTGAACTTCATGAAATCATTTTTTGGCATTTTGTAAACCACATGCAAATGATTTTAATTGTAAAAGTTTCAGTTAAGTCAGCATGCTGATCGGGTGAGACAAAAATGTCTCCCAAAACCATGTCCAATTAAAAATTATTCAGGTGAGACCTTCATGTACATGCATTTAACTTATAGTTTAAATTTTGCCAGAAGCATATGAATTTGAGGGAGGTTCATGGGTATTCGTTTAAGTTCACATTTGATAAATAAAGATGACATGGGTGAGATCCCAAAGAAATTTTATTTCCCTCCCTTCTTATCATGTACTTAATGAATCCAAGGACAGGGGTCTTAAAAAGTGGAAAAGGTCTTCAAAGGCCTTTTTTAAAAGTTAACCATGTCCTCTGTAGAACAGCTAACAGTAACAGAGAATGACTACATAAGAAGTTAGCTGAGCAAACAAAAACTATGTTGATATGGTATAATTATGGACTGCAGTATTTTAAGTTATGATTATAGTCATTTCACTTCCATAATAGACAAATAATAATGCACTTTTCCATATATTTGTGGAAAAGTATGTTGTTCTTTGTCTGTCATAGATATTATCAACTTCTTCAAAGTAAAGACTGAAACCTTTAAATTCATTCATTTCACATCATTTGCACTAAATGAAAAATGATTATGCTAGGCATTTCCATAATAATTCCTTTTATTATATCTTCATATCATTAAATTTTTGGAAAAATTTACAGCATTTAATGTGAATTAATTTAGGATCAATAATAATTTGTTAATACACATGCTGAATAGTCAAAGAAAGAGTATTAAATACTCCTGGCAGTTTCTTTATGGAATGAAAATGGGGAGAAAATGGTCAAAATACCATACCAGCTCAAATGCCACATGCTAAAGACTCAATTCAAACCCTTGTACAAAAAGTACAATAGTGAATCCATGTATTCAAGAGCTCAATTCAGTCAGCATATAAATGAATGCCAACTTTGATTACATCACCCAAACAGTGAACTACAAAGTAGAAGATAAGGCAGTTCAAATTAACTGCATGAAGCAAAATTGGTTTTCACCACACCAGAGACAATTCCATTTGAAACATTATTACATTGCAATCCTGCACAAACTGTCTTTCTATAAACAGTATTAATCTCAGCAAGTTTACCATACAAAGTGATCAATAACTCAGGAAATTATGTTAAACCCACAAAAAGCAAAGGGAACTAGGCAAATAGTAGTTTTGGCAAAGCAAATTCAACTGAATATAGTAAAATTCAATGTTGATCAAAATGCAACAGCGTACAAAAATGATCCATACCTACAGCCTAAATATGTAAAGAAGTATAATTTATACCTTAGGTATTATTAATTGCACTTAAACATATTAAAATCAGCCAAAATGGAAAATAAATTGTGGAATTAGATAGGATATCTTTAAGATTAATTTTATTTTTGACTTATATAGTGAACTTTTGTGTCCACAACTGGATACTTTATAATGTTTAATGATTTTAATCACTTGGTTTAAATTATTACAAAAACAATAAATTGAGTTGAAGTGGTTTGGGGTTTGTCATCTCACTTGGCCACTGGCTCAATCAATTCATTTGAATGCGTGTCCTGCGTTCCCTAAAGGCCATGAAGGTAGACGAAACAAATCTGCAGTAGAGTAACACCTAGAGCTGTGACATGAAATTTCCTCCAAAAAAATTCAATAATGAAGATAGACACATTCACGTCCAAGGGCTTTCCTGAAAAACACACATTCCTTAATCCAGGATTGGCCATACATAAAGTTCAAGGTAATGTCTGATAAAACTGAGTCAAGAACTTGCAAAAGCACTTCAAAAGAAAATAGTTATGCTTTTGTCTTTCAAAAAAATAACAAGATGATATTAAATGATTTTTCAAAAATTATACAAGTCTAAATTTATCCAAAGTTTACACAATGATTTTTAGTCACCACTTCTTTCTTTGCTGAGACAGCCATAACCACAACATTTGGATACAAACCAAATTGTCATCGTTTTACAAAAAATTCTAATTGTGAAAAAATTAGCAAAATTTTTCAACAATAGTTAAAGACAACATGGACTTCCAGATGTTCACAAATGGAATGTGAAAACTTATGCTTTTCTTTCACAGCAGTGTGTGCTCTCATTACACTATTCACAGTAGCTAATCAAGGAGAGCAACACTTGGATACCAAATATACTTGCATATATCCATGGGTGAACATAGTTTAAAAAATTCTAACATACACATAATTTCTTTCAGCACTGGACACATTAATTTGAGCAAATTTCATTACATACCCTCTCTACTTTGAAATAAGTTTGAAGCAGAATTAAATTTAAGATTTCTGGTTAGCGATTCAATCTGACTTCAACAAAATAAAATTCCATTAAGTGTTAAACATATTAACTGTTCAACTCAAAACAAGAATATATACGAATTCAATTGGTTATGAGAACTAGAGCATAATTATTCCATACAGTTGTTATTTATGTCACTTTTTGAATTCCAGCATGAGGGACTTGACCAGGAAACACAGAATATCTGTGCCCTCTTCGATCTGAAATGATATAAGTGGAAGAATTAATATTATAGAAAGGATCTACACATATAATGTATAGAAATAACAAGTGAAAACTACCAAGAACATAGCTTAAAAAATCAATGTATGCAGTATGAAAATGCTAAAGTTTGTGTTTTGGAAGAGAAGAACACAACCCTACCTCCCCCCCATCTCTTAAAGGGTATATGTACCTATATACTTGATGCCAAATGCTTCCTGTCACCTGATGATGATAAAATGTATTGAAACCATGGTCATGAGTGAATAAATATATATTTAGTGGAATCTACAAAGTTTGTGTTCTTCTCTTCCATGATGGAACAGTTCCACAAAGTGAAGCCCGAAACCATGAAACTTATCAAGTTTGTGTTTTGTTAAATCCTTGAACACTTTTGAATGAAGCAAAAGAGGGAATCCCCTTCTACTTTGCTGAACCACAATCAGCATTTAAAAGATCTACCACAGTCGTTTTTCTTTTATGCTCACTGGTAAAGGTTCCTGAAACATATTTCTATTCTTAATTGAAATAGATAAACATTACGTCATTTATCAAGCGGTTATACTTTATGATTGTGCATGGGAAACAGGTTGTATTTTTCCTATGAGAGGAAAGAAAAATGTACACTATTCACATCAATCCATCACCAAGAATATCATGATTTAAAATGCCTGAGTGATCTGAGTGTGATCTGTTAAATATTTTCAATATTTAACAGATCACACTCAATCAATATTTTCAATAAACCTTTATATTAGCTGTCGGCCAGTCTTGTCGTCCTTCACTGGTTTGGTGAAAATGCCATGGCAGCCTTTTTTTTACTGATATTCTCTTTAGTTAAGGGTCTCTACATCCTAGTATGGCTTCTGTACTGTCTGTGTCACTTAATAAGGTGATTTCTTCCCAATCCTAAGATATATGGGTACATGCTACCTGTGTGCTTCATATTTGGATGAAAGGTCTTCCTGTGTTTAGTTATCAATCCCAGTCCAATAGCATATCATGAGTCTCTTTCCCGCAGGTTGATTGCTTCCTCAGTAGCTCTTAGGATTTATTTTACAGTCAGTTTCCAGGAAAGTTAGCAGATATTCTCCACAGATTGAATAAAATATATTTAACTAAAAATATATCTTACAATTTTACATCATCACATGAAATATAATTTTTGTACTTACAATTATTATAATAATTCTAATTCTTTCCTCCTGGTCTCCCTGCAGCAGCAACTACACACAAAATGTCTATTTATATCCATTTCACCAATATATCATGCCCATCTTTTACAAAAACCCACCTCTACCCATTTTGTATATATAGTTTGTTTTGAATGCACAGAAAGCTTGATAATGGCATTCACATATTGAAATATGTATCATGCCACTAATAAAAACTGAAATTTATATAATATTGAGTTTATTTCAATATTTGAGTTTGAATTAGCCAAAATAAAATTCAAATAACCCACAATTTTGACATTCTTTACATACAAAATGCTAGGTACCAAAAAAAATATTTGAATAAAAGACAATTTTGAATTATAAAAGTTAAAATTGTCCAAGTTCCTCTGTGCATACACACTATTCAAAGTTTTCTAATAAATGTGTGACCCGAGGCTAGAGAAAAGTAAACAAAGTTGAATTCTCTGGCAATATTAAGGTAGGACTGCTCACTTTGTTTTCCATCTTATACTACATGGTTAAATATGTTCATTCTGGGAAAGGTTAATGAAGTCTCCAAAAACATTACCCTTCATGAATAAACCAGCAACAAACTAAACAACTCCCTTGAGAAAGCTTATCTAGGATGGCACTATCTTACCAGTTTAGCTGTGGGCTTCCCACATCCATGTCCCGCCTTAGTTTCCACACGAACCATCAAAGGATTTATCTGCTTTGCACAGCCTCGGAAAGTATCTTGAAGTGCAGCTATAAACTTAAGGGAATGCAGAGGGACAACTCGATCATCATGATCGGCAGTTAGCAATAAAGTGGCAGGATACTGGAAAAATAAAATTTGAAATGTTGTCAAGACTTTACTTTAATGATGATAATGACACTTGTGACAACACAAAAAGACAGCTACTTTCATGTACCCACCTGAACACCATCTCCTATAGGCACTTTTACGTTGTGAAGGGGAGAATACTTCAGAAGACTCTTGAAATGCTCTTCTGTGTCTGAACTCCCATAGTCAGACACCCAAGCATAGCCAATGGTGAACTTGTGGAATCTCAACATGTCGAGAACTCTGTAAAGCAGTAGTTGTCAATGAATGGCACTCAATCAAATTTAAGTCTTTCACAAAAGGTTCCATTATAAAAGAAGGACATGGGTTTAAAACTTTGCCTCTGAATACCTTCAGCTAAGCCTGAGCTGAATGATTTTCTGGGTACCACATCTTTCTATCAAACTACAGTGGCACAGGAAGGAAAAAGACTTTACTT
Organism: Rhinocypha anisoptera; assembly: GCA_011762765.2. Taxonomy (NCBI): domain Eukaryota; kingdom Metazoa; phylum Arthropoda; class Insecta; order Odonata; family Chlorocyphidae; genus Rhinocypha; species Rhinocypha anisoptera. Next base: position 7,033 of record WURS02131918.1, on the reverse strand, counting down.
ATTTTTTGATTGATTTATGTTACATCATGCTGACATAAGGTAAAAATTAAGAAATAATGTCCAGAAAGATACCAATGGGGGAGAAAATTGCTGGCTACCAAGTTTCAAGAAGACACTAGAGTCATAGGGAGCCACATTTGGGGAATAAGGTAATGTTTTAACAATTCATAACACAGGTCTCTCAATTTTCCTAATGCCAAAACAATTTTGTGTTTTCTTCAGCAAACAAGTTCCTGTTTTTCTGACAGAATATTAATTAAATTTGATAATAAGATTGGGAAGAAAAATAACAATCTGGCATTAGCCTACTTTTATCTGAATTGGTAAACTATCTATTCAATTTTATAACAGTTATATAACTTGTAAATGTAAGCAAAAGGGGGACAATTTCAATGTGGTATTCAACGTAAAAAAAAAGCAGTAGATTAGATGAGTGTGGGATATCTGTGTGGCTATCTGTAAGGTGGGATAGCTAACACTAACATACCAATGGTATGTTAGTGACCTAAATATGGGAGTGCTTTGGCATAGAAAAGGAAAATGTATTAAAATAAAGGAATACTAACCCAACTTGTACTATAGCAGCACCAAAAAGGTCTGGTCTCTGATTTGAACATGCAGCAACAAGTAAACCTCCATTAGAGCCACCTTGAATGATTAGTCGTTCCCTCTTTACATAACCAGCACCAATAAGGTACTCTGCAGCACACTGGAAGTCATCGAAGACATTCTGCTTATTCAGTAACCGACCGGCATTGTGCCATGCTTCTCCATATTCACTGGAAGTATAAGTAGGGACTTAGTTTTTTTCATCCAGAGAAACAAATTATTAAGGCTAATCTTACAAAAATGATGCCTATTTTTAAAGGGGAGCTAGAGAAAAGTTGTAGTGGAGACCAAGTACTCTCACAAATACCAGAGAATTCACTAAAATGTTATTTTTTGTTAGCAGTCAATCAGGATGCATAAGTTAAAACAGAATTATAAAATGGAAAGCATATGAAAGACAAATACTACAAGGAAGTAAGTTTCGAGAAAGTGTCACAAAAGATTTTAGAACCAGGAAAAGAAGCTGAAAACATCCCATATAAATTCTTTTGTAAACCATTTTAGTAAGAGCCAATCAATGTTAAATATGCAAAGAATGACAATGGGATTGATTAGTCATCTTAGTTCACACAAACAGTTTTAAGTATAATTAGATAAGATGCAATGCAAAAAGTGATTTTATCATCCATTTAACCAAAATGTATTGAATTTTTTTGAAATTCCAATTAATCTAAATATAGACCGGTATTTTACATTAATACATCATAATAAGCGTAAGCGGAATGCTATGCACTAAATGGGATATGTTTACCCTCCTCCTCTGATATTGGGTATGGCCAGGACTCCTCCAAAATGCTGGATGAAGACTAGTCGAGTGACACTGAAAGTTGGCTGAATGCTAACGTTGAACCCACCATACCCATAAAGGAGGCATGGATTTGATCCATCCTTGGCTAATCCCTATGAGTGAGAATGTCAAAGAATCAATGACAAATTATAAGAAATCGACTCTGTATCAGAAGATGACTCAAACAAATGAAGTGATTTCTGATTTATGAGATTGATTTAGGACAATCACGAGTGCATTCAGAATAAAAAAACACATGAAGGAAGCATAATTTTAACAATAATATAAAAATAAAGTACACAAATACCATGAGAAGCTTCTATGAGCACCCTGTCAACTCCTATGAAATAGGAACTTTAAAAAGAAGGTAATTTCTGATAAGCAAATGAAGCAAATTTTTCAGGTATTTCCATAAAAACATGGATGTGAACTGTTTGAAACTCATGTTGCATATGACCAATAAGTCGAATACATCAATACCTCATCATATAAAGTAAAATGAAGATAATAAAACTCCCCATTGTAATAACAGAACATAAGAAATTATGAACACTTAAAAAGGTACTTACTTTTTTGTGAACAATAAACATAGGGATGCGAGTGCCATCTTTACTAGAATAGAAAACTTGCTCAGTCATATACTGTGTTGGATCAAATTCCTCAAGTTTAGTTTCTCTGTAGACCTAGAACAAGCATGAACAACTTAAATGAATCTTAAGAAATAACATCTTAAGAGAGTACATAAATTTAATTAACTGTATTTAACAAATTCGGCAATATAAAATATCACTCCAAAGATGTCAGGTAATTTTTTATAAAAATAATCAATAAAGAAACATAATATGGTTGTTCAATTATAAGATTTCACAAGAGACCATCAGGGTGCCACCACAATTCAGTTAGCATATGCATGCATGCAAGCCACTGTAATGGCAAGCCCATTTTGATGATGCCTGTGAGGAATGCAAGTTAAAATTCGACATTTATTAATGTTTCAGCACACTAAAAGATTTTATAATCATTTCTGTTCTTTCTTTAAAAGCAAAAAATACAGCTAAACTACTTTATTTTATGGGAATTAAAGATTAAAGAATCTCAAAAATCTCAAAGAAAATCCATGGGCCCAGTCAATCCATGGGATTTTTCACACAGTGAGGATTGTTACATCAACTGAAGTTCTACAGGAATTTGCACATAATTATGTAATTTGGATAAATGGATAAGTAAATTCCCAATTCCATCTAAAAGTAAGATTAAATGTATTGGATGTGCCAAAATATTCTAATGCAAATGTTAAGACAGTTATCGGCAAGCTTAGCATGAAATAAATCAAAATGGTAAAAAGTTAACCCAATGACAATCAATTCGCCTATTAGTGATATTGATGCAATGTTTAAACCTCCTCAGTCCATACATAATTCACTCATTTAACTGAAGAACCTATACATTCATTAGAATAATGAGGTATTTTCCACTAGTAATGTGGTTTAATATTAAAACCTTTTATATGCCATGGCATTCTATATTGAATTCCCCCATTTGAAACGTAATTTGATGGCATGCCCATAAACTTCTGGATTCTGACTCCATATACTGTACTTGATTCTCGTTTGACCTTCACTCCTCTAAGTGAAGCTCACTAACTTATAGCACATGATTTTTTTGGACATCATAGAATATTTTCGGAAGTTATATGTAGTTCTCAAGATTCAAGCTGTTAAATTTGAGTACAGGGGAGTTACAAGATACTAAGTTTCTTATAGTATAATTTCACTCATAAGACAAATTCAACTGAATGCATATATTGGTAGGCCATACTTTGAAAGCTAAATATTATCAAAAAATCTTATTAACCTGCAGCTCTAGAATCCAAAGAAACTATGGCATGCCATGGATAATCAGAAAGTATTTCAATACATGATTGACTAATTATTTCAATATTTACTCCTATTGTCATTAACAGTCAGTTGCCTACTAGAGAAATACAAGCTGAAAAATGGGTTATAAGGTATCGAACACTAAGAATGAGTGCTTTACATAACTTAAAATTCACTTAGATATTTGGATATCAGCAGATTCTTCTGGGATCGTAAATCCTTTGTCAGAATAAAAGAGAACTGTAAATTTGAAATGCTGTAATATTTACCATGACTAAAAATACCAAAATGTAAATAGTCATAGTTATTTGATACATAACTATTCTAATCTAAAACACTGACATTGATTATAAAGCCAGGGGGCAAAAAAAGTAAAACAAATGGATGAGTATATTTTTCATCAGAATTAAAGTCATTTAATACATACACCTGATTCAATAAAAATAATATTCTCATTACCAGCATAATTTCATAAATGCTGAAAGTGATTAGAAGATGACACGAAAACTTCAATAATTTTCCTTACCAAATAAGCTAAGGAATGACAAAAATATCAATCAACAATAAAATTACCTCTGGCTCAGGGTTATTCTTAGACAGGTCACACCGATAAATGATTCCAGGTGTTAGAAATGAAGTAAACTGGTAGAAGATTTCAGTGTGTTTCCTCTTTCCTGAATAGCCAGTAACTGTTCCCACATCTAAAGGCAGATCTCTAATAAGTTCTCCGTTACTTAACTCTCTCAGTTGGAGAACACTCTGGAAATTTAAAGCATATGATTCATTAGAAAAAGATGCAACAGACCAAACTGCAGAATAAAAGCTTTAAATAAAGGATGAGTGTTAAATTCCTGACATACCTTGACATCATGGACATAACAAACAACTAAATTCGTCTGATTGACAGGGGCAGCCCAGTCAAGGACATCATGTGGATGTTCAGGGAGGAGTGTGACCCAGTTGTCTGGAGAGGGGTTTGCAAGGTCAATTTGAACAAGCCTGTAGTTTGGTGCACCTTTGTTTGTGCGGAATACGCAGACAGATCCATCATTGGTTATGTACTGCAATGAAAACCACAAGATTATCAATTGTAGATATAAGCCACAATCTAATTTGAAAATGACCTAAAAGTAACATCTGGTGATGAATTTATTAAATACAGCTTGACTGCTATTTAGTAAATATATAAAATAACCAGCGCACTGATAAATTAAAGAGAAGGTTTGATTATGATCACTTTTCATAGTACTGTAAAGAAAGTTGTTGACTAATATCTCCATACTGGAAACCACTTATCTGCCCTTGAGGATGGAACTGTTCCTCAGGTTGCCAGTGCCCAACATTAACCAAAAACAAAACATATGCAACTTTAGACTGCAAAACAACAGTTGCATAAGCAGAAATGTTGGAATGGAAGTACTATGGTTTTAACAGATGTGGCAAAGAGGGAGTTAATTACCCAGGCCGTAATCTATAGGAGTAAGGACTGGGTAATTAATTCCCTCTTTGTCACAGTTGCATGAGCTTTGAAAACCTTAGGTGTAGCAATTCACAATAACCAAAAGAGTCAAGGAGAAACATGCATTGAACTAGGCTAACAGCATCACTTCACGCAATGAGAAGCGGGTAATGTGTAAAATTTATGACAATGACTGTGTAAGTCAACAACAAAGACAGAAGTGGTTTAGATGGTTAAAAATTACTGTTTTGGTCAACTCTTATGCATGTCATGACAGGCCTTTAACTCCAACAACAGTGAAATGGTACAGTTGAAATCTGAGGAAAAATAATTTCACTGAACAACAATCAAAGGAGTATCTTGAGATCCCAAAAACTAAATATTTCCTGAGTATGCCTCTCAGAATGAGTCATACCATAGCAAATTTTTTAAATGAATACTAATGAAGGGTCATAAGGAATTTGGAGGTTAAAGTGCCAAAAATGTGCTTATTATTCATAAAAAAAAAGAACCTGACTTACTCAAAAGGGTCATTACTGGTGATAAAAAAATAAGTTTATGGCTAAGAACCTGAAAAAAATTACAACTTCCTCTGTTGAGAATGCAAGAGAATTTTTATGTTTTCTGGCCAAGCAATATAGAAATTCATGACACAAAATGTAGGTTTTAATCATTTTATTTCCACAGAATATCATTATATTCTGTGAAAACAAAGTTAAAACTTAAATTTTGTGTCATTATTGAATTCCACCCAGACAGCCTCCTCAGTGAATTTTATGGGAATTCAAGACTATGGAATAATAAACACGTGCATTTCTCCACCAGTATTTATTTGAATACTATAAAAATGATAAAATGTATAGTAAAATTGGTCACAATACACAAAAATTGTCATTTTATAATCAATAATTTACAGGTATTCCCTCTGCTCATTTTCCCATTGAAGTCATTTTTTTCAAGAAAAAGAAGATTATTTCAGGAAAAGAGAAAAGTGGATAATACCAATGCAAGGAAGAGGAATTATTCAAGAAAATAAGTGGGTGTTTTGAAAACATTAGAATAAAATTTAAAACTACTTAAATTTTTTGGATAAACCTTTTTTTCATTCTTCAGTGAAGTTTCCATTTAGGTGTATACGCTTCAACAACAATGCTCCAATTTGTCAATGTCTTCCAAATAACAAGATTGGTTCAACAATAGACATTAATTTATACCATCACACCTTCATTTGAATGAAATCTCTTTTCTTCCACCGGTCATTTCTTCATATTGGGGAACAGATGGTAATCTGAGGGAGCAAAATCTGGGGACTAGGGAAGCTGTGGAATGAGTTGGAACCATAAATCCAACAATTTTGTTGCCGCAACTTCAGAGGACTGAGCCGGTGCTTTGTTGGAAGAGGACTTTTAAGAGGGTGAATCATGCATGTTTTTCATGCAGCTTGGTTTTCAAGTAGTCCAATAAGGATTCATAGTATGATCTCATAATTGTTTTATTCTTATTCAAATAGTCAATAAAAATTATCCATTCCAAATTCCAAGAAACAACCTCGAAACTTTCCTGGCTGAAGAAATGGCCTTTGCCTTTTTTCGGGCAAACTCCACTTTGGCAACCCACTGTTTAGACTGTTCCTTTGTCACAGACACGTAATGATGTATCCATATTTCATCTAGTGTGATGATACAACACCTAAAGTACTGTGGATTCTACTGAAATATTAAACTTTCCAAACTTTTAAGACGCATTACATGAATTCACTAACAGTGATCAATTGTGGCCCCGATCTGGTGAATCATTTTCTCAAATCCAAATGTTGATGCTAAATGTCATGTATCTTTTACCTGAGATCCTTACAGAATTAGGAATTGTGCACATCTTCATTCTCTTCTTATCCATCACCATATCATAGATTTTATCAAAGTAGTATGCCTTTTATAAAATAATGATTGATCACGACACATCATTTTCTCTCATCAATTTTGTCATGACTTGGTTGATTCAAATGAACACCAAATGCAGAGTTATAGACCAATCTGGCTGAAACTGCGTTTTTCCAAGAGATTCTAAGTAACTGAAACTAACCACAATACACATTATTGGTGACATCTATTGGACTCTCCATGAACTTTTCAAACCACCAAGATAGAAGTGGCAAAGGACATTATTCTAACAGCCAGTAAATCAAAGAATAGAGTTGATCAAAGTACGAGGGTGGACTGAAAATTTTCCGACCTCAACGTGAAGATGGCAGCACTCATAAATAAAAGCTAGTGAATTTCGTTGTTCATCTGTTGACAGTTA
>WURS02131812.1:0-22381 GCA_011762765.2 Rhinocypha anisoptera | reverse complement strand
TTGATGCCTGTTCCATCCCGCCCAAAACGGGTCCTACGGGTCCATTCAAGATCGTCACTTGGAGGCTATGGTCATCGCCTGTATCCCGGATCTGGACTTCGTTTGGTCAGCTATTGAAAGCTAAGTAACTCTGTTTTATGCTCCAGATTCTAGGCTTTGACATTAGTGACAGATTAGTGTATGTCTCGTGACGGTCGTTTTCCTAGTCCTCCCACATTATTTTGATCGGTCCTGACTGCAAATCGGTCTCTCAGAATTTTCCCAGAATTTAATGAGTAAATTCCCCGGAACATACGACATATATATATAAACTAAATATGTTTGCAAAAATTTATAAACGTCTACCATTTACGTAATGATAGTTTTAATTTTAAAAATAACTTACAATTTATCCATACAGAATCAAGAACAATGTGACGTAAACATTGAGATTGACGAAAAACCAGTTACCGAGATGGATCCGATAACCATGTTTATAAATTTTCGTGTTACTGCAATGCAAAGCATTATGGTAACCAATCGAGCACAGAAAGTATTCACCGATCGTCTTGTTGCTCTATTTGGCTTTCATCAAGGTAGTGTTGACAAGGTATTGCTGTGTTAAATTTATTTTGATAAATATTAATTCAAATTATTATTATAAAAGTTTGAAATTACTTACAAAAAACAAGATAATGTGAGCAAATTCAAAGCTAAACAAGTTTCAAATGAAATGTTTCCTGGTGCTCTAAAAGATGAACCTATTCTTTCCGATATGTTTATTACCAAACATCATCTGTTTGTTGCTACACCAAAACGGGTAAGTTTAACTCCTAAATTATCAAACATCTGATACAATTATAAAAAATACTTTCTAATAAAATTTTTAAAATCATTTAAAACTAATTTATCTAGTGATGTTAAAATAGCAATAATGCCGACAAATGTTGAAATAATGTTTTAAAATTTTATCTGTATTTTAATTTTAAAATAGGTCGTTAAACTACCATTGTACACTTGCAATCAACATGAAACATGTGAAAATTGTCTTGAAGCAAACGATCCTCACTGTGAATGGTATCTGTTTGAAAACAAGTAAGATGAATTTTTTTCAAATATTACCCATTTTAACTAATTAATTATAAAACGTTTTGATTAGATGCATATCAAACTCCAATATCCAATACGGAATGAATCGCATTACAACAAATGAGTGCATTAAAATAAAACAAATCTATCCAAACTCAATTCCCATTAGTAGCTCTACTTTAAATGTAATATACTATAATTTTTTGGATTATATTTTTGTTTTAATATAATTTTTTTTAACAATTATATTGTTTTTTCAGCTTTTAATTATTGTAAATAATTTGCCTACCAATATGACTGAATTTACGCACGACCTTCGATGTCAATTTAACTTTATTAATGGTAATAAAGTTAGCACTAAGGCAAGAAGGAAAAATGATAATACTATAGAATGTGCCACTCCTGCCAAGAACACATTTTGGAACGAAAATGTGTACAATACAAGCAATTCACTATACTCAGGTATATATTTTATTGTAATTTTGCAAAAACAATGAAAATCCAGTCATTGTTTTTGCAATATGTAAATTTATATTCGATCTAAGATCTCAAAAAACGAATTTTGACTTAATTTTTAAATTTTTTTACAAGAGAGCCGGCGTGAATTGCCTTTTGTTTGTAAAAAACAATAGCAAAGCTGTCGAAATTAAACTCGAGTTAATTCATAGAGTTATGCAAAAAAAATTCCAATCAAATTAAGCAAAAATTGAAAAAGTACGAATTCTGAATCAAATTTACAGAGAATTAGAAAATTTATCCACAAAATTCAAATCGAATCGGAATAAAATTTAAATCATAGCACAGAAAGTAAGATTCGAATTGGTAACAAATTTGAATCACAACAACGAAAGTTGGATACAAATTGGTTAAACACAATGGAAATAGTGTAACTCTCACAGTACAAAAACGTGGGTAGCAAAATACCAAAAAAAAGACAAAACATAGAACATAGAATACCACGATTATATTATTCATTAATATATAAGAGATAAATAATTTAATTATTAAAAATTTGTATCTGTTTTTGCCAGGTGAGCTGCGAGTGCTACTAGAAATAATCCGTGACAATCCTTTTCCAATACCAATCTATGTGATTGCTCGAAGTTACGTTAGTTTCTATGAGTGTGATCATCTGAAGAGTTGCACTCAGTGTGTCTCCTGGCCCCACCCTTGTGAGTGGGGTATTCTCCAAGCTCGTTGCCAGGTGCCTTATGAATTGCAAACGAAAAATGATGATATAATTGAAAAATTTCAACGCCAATTGAATCAAAATAATTACGTGAGTTATAACAACTATTATCAATGTCCATACATTGTGCCACTTCCGAATCGTTCCAAGCAATGTAAGTTAACATTATTTTAAATTTTTTAATACTATTGAAATGCTATTGGTGGTTAATTTAATGAGTTGTAAAATAAATTTGAATAGGTTTTAATTTTAATAAGTATATTTATGTTTTTTATTTTTTAGTTTAAAAATTACTTTATTTTAAGACAGATTAAATTTTAACTAATTTTAAAACATAAAATTAGTAAATATTGACTTATTAAAAACTAATTTTTAAAAAATTTATTTCAATTTGCATTTATAAATTATAAGAAGGGAGAGCTGAGCTCTCGCCTATGAGCAGGGCGAAAAAAGTGCGGCGTAGGTTGTCAGACTAGTCTAAGTTGCAATGACCCGATTCTCGGGCCCCTTTGTAGCCTGGGATCACTAAGTCTCATCCAATTATTCTTTTCTCAAAATGATTCTTTTTGCAAAGTTTCAGCTTTTTTGGTGCACGGGAAGTATACTAGATTTTTTGTGAAGACGGACAGACGGACAGAAATATGAGATTAATAGCACGGCTTTTGCAGCAAAGCTGTCTCTCGCCCTGCTAAAAATTAAAAATAAAAATTGAATAAAAATTTCAAACATTTTGAGTAATATTTTATAATTGTTATTTACATTAAATTTACAGATTTGATTCCAAACAATTCGTCATCCGTGGTAGAATTCTACGCCAACAGCTATGACCGTGTGAATGATATAGTTCAGTTTAAGTGTGAATTTGAATCGGATTCCGAAGTTTTGTATTCAGATGCTACAATTACGAATAATCGCGTTGGGTGTCGTTTTGATAGAAAAGTAATTCCTAGTAAGACTGCATTTATTAAGTACAACGTTAATTTAATGAGTTACTTGGGCGAATATCGATTTGAAAATCCTGAAAAACTTTCTGGTATGTATTGAATTTTTGCAAAACCAAATTATGTTTGATATAGCTTAACTTAATTTAAATTTAACAATTTTAATAAATATTACTAGAAAAATTAAGGGATTTTTTATTTTTGAATGTCATTTTTTATAGCAATTGTATTTCGATGTTCGGCTTTGGAGACGACCTGTTCAAAATGTTTAAATCTCCATCTCGAGTACGGCTGCGCTTGGTATGAGAATACAAATACGTGTGGCGATGATAACTATGCACAGAGTTCTATTATTTTGCGTCGAAGACCAAATTACATTTGCCCCAACCCCAAAATAACCTATTTTTATCCATCTAAAACTTTTATCTACTCTAAAGAAAACATCATAATTACCATTAATGGAATTGATCTAGGCATGAAATATGAACAAATTGAAAACGGTGTTTCAATGGTGGTAAATATTTCCGACACCGTAAAGGAAATGCCGTGCAAAACGATTAAAGAAGAATACATACTATCTTCCAAAATTGTTTGTGAATTGGATTACAAGAAACATGATCCAATTTACACACCCGCGAAAGGATTTTTTCGTATCAAGGTTACTTCAGCTAATGGCACGAGTATAATCGTGAAGTCGGAGAATGAATTTGAATTTACCACTCCAACGTTTTACAACATTTCACCACTTTATGGTCCATACAAGGGAAGTACTTTGATTTCATTTCATGGAGAAAACTTTGATTTATGCAAAAATATTAATATAAATATTGGCTATTCCGAATGTTTAATACAAGACATTACCCCACATAAAATTCAATGTCTCACACGTGAACAAAAAACCAGTTACACAGCATCGATAAATATAATATGCGATTTCCATACGTTTTTTAGTTTTTTAAAATTTATTTACGAACAAGACCCAATTGTGTCTTTTATTTATAGTCATCATAATACATCTGTTCGAACCACACCGAATAGTGGTTTGAGTTTTAATTTCTTGGGCTCTTCTATGGATATGTTGCAAGATCCTTACTTGAATATCAAATTCCAAGGAATCCTTTATAGCAAAAAATGCTATTTGGTTGAAAAGGAGAGATTATCGTGCATAGCGCCGGTGATTAATGTTCCAAAATCAACATATGAATATAGCAAGAACAATTCTGTCCTGGCTGAATATTATGTAACGTATGGTAAAAAAATGATACATAAATTAGGATCCGTAGGTACATTTTTCAACTTGTATCGTGATCCTTATTTCCCGCCTTTTGCTGACAATGACACATTAATTGACGGTCCTACTTTAACAATTGAGGTAAGTGGAAATCAATTTTTAATTCATTTTTTACAGATTCGAAATTTTGATAAACAAAAAGTATTTAATTTTAAAAAATTGATTTTATTAATTAAAATACAAATAAGACAATGAACATTACTTGTAAAGCATAAAAAAGTATCCTCAAAAAATGTAAATAAACTTGTCAATTAGCAACAAAATAGAGTTTTAATCAATTTCATTTTAAGTTTTTTCTAAATTAAATTTTTCAGTGCTCAAAAAGTAAATTTAATTCAAAGATTTTGCTTTGAAATTATTAGATATATAAACAATTAATTTGTTCCTTGTTATTTCTTATTTTAGAAAAACTTTGTCTTTTTTGATAGTAATTTGATAGTATGTTTTATTTAATCTAATCGTTTTTCATAGGGCAAGTACTTGGATGCTGTGATGAATGAAACAGAAATTGAAATCTATGTGGACAAGTTTTTATGCAAGACGTTCGAGTTTAGCAAATTGAAGTCTACTGTCAGCTGTCACCTCGACTTACCAAGTATCAAGAATGAAACTAGTCGGTACTTTGAGTTGAACCAGAAACCTAGTTTTAAAGTGAACGTTGTTTTCGGACAAATGACTACCTATTTAGGTCAAAGGGTGTGTTGTTCATCTTCTATTATGTAATTTCAATAAAACAATTTGTACACAAAATGACATAAACAAATAAACACGTTTTTTTAAATTAAACCTTTCATGAAGAAAACACAACAAAACACCATTTATTGAATTAAATTTTCAAATATATAAATTCTTTTTGCAGAATTTAAACAAAATAATTTTTTTGTCAAATCAATTCCTTATAAAAACAGTTATTTTATTGTAAATTTATTTATAAAAAATGTTTGCTTGTTTATTAGATCATATTTTGATTAACTTTGTTTTGCTTCAAAAAATTAAGTTATTAAAACTTAATTAAAACAACTAATATACTAAATTAATTTTGTTTATAATATTAAATAAAAATACTGTCACAGTTAAAGTTTTTAATTGGTTTTAAAGCGCACTAAACTTACTAAATCACTGAACTTTGCTAAAAAGGTGGTTTTGATGTTATACACGTGACCAAGTATTCACTTCAAATCAAAACAGTTTTTGTACGCAATCAAACACTTTTATTTCCATTAAACAATAAAATACATGTTTTTAAATAAATGTTTGAAATGTGTTGAAGTAGGTTTAGGTTCTTTTAATATGTTTTTGTTGTCAGTGTTAGAAGGTTATTGTTGCTGTTGTTAATAAATATTGTGCTGTTTTAAGAATAAAATTTTAAATGATGAAAAAATATATATGTATGTTGAATAAACATAATTAATTATGCAATAGTTAATCGGAATATGAATGTGATTGCGGAAGAGCTGAGTTACTAGTTTGATAAATATTTTTATAAAATAGTCTTTATTAAGAGAGACTGCAAGCAAATAATAGGCAAATTTGAATTACTAAAAATTACTGGAATAATTAACTTAAAAAGTTATGTATTACTGTAATAGGTTTAAGTTGCATAATAAAGGAGTGAGTGAAAGAAAAAAAGAAAAACAAAAGTAAGGAAAGGGGGAAGAGATAGAGAGAAAGAAACAATTAAGAAAAGATGTGAGAAAAAATGAGAAAATGAAAAAATATAGTTTGACAATAGAAAAGTTTAGACAAAAATAACCAAATTTTACTAAAAATAGAGTATTTTTGGGAGTGGATTACATATGGTAAAAGAGAGAAAATGAGTAATGTAAATCGAAATAAAGAAATGTAGAGAGAGAGGGAGAGAGTGAGAGTGAGATGGGAGAAAGAGAGAAAGAGAGAAAGAGTGTGAGTAAAAGGGAGAGGGAAAGAAAGGCGAAGGAAACAAAAAACTAGAAAATTTTAAATTGGATAGAAATGTGGACACAAAAATATATATCTTATACATAGATAAATTAAATATTTTTGTTTTAAATGTAAATTACATAGAGAGTGAAATAATGTGAGTTAGAGAGAGAGAGAGAGAGAGAAAGAAAGTGTGTGTGTGTGTGTGTGTGTAAAAGTGAGGAGAGTTAAAGTTATACATAACTCTAACGCACCAAAAATAGTTTGAGTAAGGGTGTTTGTGTGCTTGTGCTGTTCACTTCATCTAAGGTTTAGAAATCTGGAAACATCTCTAAAATTCATTCTATTAGTGATGCAAAATGATAAATGTGATTTTTTGGAATAATTAAAAATTTCAAATTCTAATTGTTATTTTTGAAAAAAACTTAGCGGAAAATTTATAAATCAAAAAAATTGTTTTCACACTCAATAAACACTAATTGTTTTGAAAAAACAAGTCGAATCAAAGCAGTATTTTTGTTTACACTCTTTAAATACTATGACTCAGGTAAATAACAATGTCAAACTACTTCGTGACAGTTCTTGATTTTAACTGTCAAAAAATAACTTTTAATTTGGAATCCATTTGATTTTGTTGTAAAAATATAATTAACATCAGCTTATTTGCAGAAAACTCAATAATTAAAAATTTGTACTTGAAAATAAAATCTAATAAGTAAACTGTTTATAAAGGAAAACAAAACAAAAGCAAACTATAGTTATATATCTAAATAAAACTCAACAATTTTAACATTAAATAATTGTTTTGTTTGCAACGGAAATATAAATATTAAAGAAAACTTTATACTTTATTAAAAAAATAACTTTGTAGATTTGTGTAGTTTAATCTTTCTTCTGACTAAATTTTTAATTAACAATTAATGGATATGCTTATTAAAAGTGCAAACATGAGATATGATAGGATAATATGCTCAGTGATGAATTATTTTACTATTTAAAACAAATAAATAGCTTATTTAAAAAATTTAGGAAAAATTTAAAATAAAAATGAGAACAAATATAAATGAATTGTAAAGATTTAAAACTATATTAACTTTGAAAACAAAACAAACTGAGATCAGTGGGTGATAGCTGTTTTCTTTTTCGTCTTTTGTTTCATCATATCAAAAACTAAAATTAAATAAAATTAAAATTATACTATTGAAACTAAAATTGAGTATATTTGCAATTTTTTAAAATTAACAAAAAAACTAATAACGATTTTTAAAATGTATTTTTAAGGAAAGTATGAAGAAAGTTGTTAAACTTGCAAATTGTGCAGAATAAAGCATTGCTGTTTGGTTCACATTCAATGTGAACATTTAGAATTTTGGTTCATTTTTTTCTTTATAAAATTTCAAAACTATCCAAAATATTTAACTGTTTGATTTAAATGAAAACGCGTTGCACTTGATATTGAAAACATAACTCATATTTTTTGTGATGAGTATGTAGTGCATTTTAAGATGCAAGACTTTGCATTTAATGTCTGGTGTCTGCTTTTGCTTAGGCTTAAGCCTTAGCACTCTTTAAGTGTTTAAAGAAGCTGTGCATTGATTGGGTTAGCCAGAGAAAGGTGCTGAGCGCCCTGAATGGGCAATCGATTCCAGGTGTAGTAGTCGATGAGCAGTGGAATAGTTTCAAACTGCTTCCCTTCCTCCTTGGAGCCCATGATGAACCAAGCTGTTTTCTCGTGCTGATAAATGCGAATGTGCATAAATCCACGAAGGCTTCTATTGAATTAAGAGAGTCGAAATATAATTATAATAAATTTCAAGATCAAGATAACCCGTTTTAAAGTGTATATGTTACCGGCCAAGTAGACAAACCGGCAAAATGTCACTTTGTTAGGTCAAGTTGCATTTTTAAATTTTACCGTTCCAGTACTACTTGACCTAGACCAAGTAAACTTTGCCAAAACTCAAACCGGCAAAGTAATTTTTATTCAATTTCTCAAATTATAAATTAATTTATAAGCTAAAAGAATGATTTAAATAAAGTTATTTTGAGTTTATAGAAGTAATTTAGTTGTTTATTGAAAAATTACCACTCCAAATAAGATATGTTACTGCAACTAATTTTTCAAATTAATTTTAAACATATGCAAAACTATACTAAATAGTTGATATTAAGATATTTTGTTGATTTTAAACAAATAACAATAGAAATATAAGTTTGCAGAACAATAAAACTAATATAAAATCTAAATTGTATGGTAAAATTACTTTGCCTGTTTAGATTTTGGCAAAGCTTACTTAGTCTAAAAAAGTTGATTTGGCCAAGGCCAAGTACGCAAAAAATAAATAAATTTAAAAATGCAACTTGGCCTAGGCAAAGTGGCACTTTGCCGCTTTATCTACATGACCGGTAACATATATATGTTTGGAACTTCAAAGATGAATACATTTTTGGCAATTGTTAATCAAACTAGAAATAACATAATTTGAAAAAATTTGTGACAGTCGATGACAAAACGTTAAGAGGTTATGAGTGATAATCTACACTAATTTAGCTTTGATTACACAAAAACTGTTTTAAATGCTAAAATAAAATTCCAAAAACTTATATGGTATTAACATGGTTCTAATATTTGCTGAATGACCTAAGTAGTAAATAAACAAATTAATAAAACAATTATATCTTAATGTCTCAACTTTGAAAAAATTGCAACAAATCAACAACAATGTTAAAACGCAACAACGGAGCATAATTATGCAAAGTTCAATTAAAAATCCGAAGACAAATTGGTTAAAAAGTTAGATTTACTTACCTTCTTGGATCAATACCATGTGAATCAATACTTTCTATTACAAGTTTTGTGTTTAAACTTTTGAGTTGTTAACATTTTAGTTTCTCACTCTAATCTGTTTATACTTTAATTATTTTCACAAAAATCAATTATCGTTTTTAACATATAAGACATTTGGTTTAGGTGATTAAAAAATTGTAATTCAAATGTCTTTATATTAGGTCTCGCCACTAAATCGTACGGAAGCCGCCAATTATAGTGCATAAATGGCGAAAGTGTAAATAGCATGATTTGGAAGCAAAACCCAATAAAATCATTAAGTCTCGCTACCATTTGTAGTATTTACACTATCGCCATCTATGCACTATAATTGACTAATCCGTACGATTTAGTGGCGAGACCTAATATTTTTGAATTGCTTAGTATATACTTGCATATAATCTAACATATTCATTTTTAAAAATTTATGCGTTTGCATTTTCACCAACACACAAACCCATACAGTCTTCCCCCTATATCCGAACCAATGATTATTGAGGATAGTTCGGATAATGGAAAAGTTTGGATAAGGTGGGGAAAGGTAAAAATATATAAAATAATATAAAATAGCTAATATTTTAAATAAATTTTATTTAACTAATTAACTGCAAAGTATCTAAGTAAGTTTTCTTTAAAAAAGAATAATAATATATTCAATTTACAAAAAATAAAGTGATAGTTGTTTGCTTTGAAAAAGTGTATCTCTTTTAGCTGCCATATCTCAAATAAGTTTTAAATCTTTCAACCGGTTACCCTTTCAATTTTGACCTTATTGAATAATCTAGAAAGTTAAATACAGTACTTTTTTAAAAATTTAAATAAAAATAAAAACTAAATTTTCAAATTTCCAGTTTGGATATGGGGTGAAGACTGTAGTTGTTTATGAGTTTGATAGTATGCAGCAAAAACAAAAAAAACTTGTAAAACTTACTTGAGAGCTACCGAGTACATCTTGCGCCACTGGTCAAGTTTGCGAACCAGATACGATCCAACACGGCAAGTGGTCAGCAAATTCTCCGCGTCTTGACGGTTGATGCAACCATGAAACCAACTGCATATGCAAACAGAGGCAAAACGCAAAACACAGTTTAACTTCTAGATCAATTCATGCCAATACCCAAGTAGGATTTGTTTTTATATAGTTATTCACTTTTATAACTATATTATCTACACATCTAGCAATCAAAACTAAGTGCAATGATTCTTTGATAGTTTAATAAGAGGAAAACATTTTATATATTCCCCAATCGAGGATTTTGTAGGAAAACTTTTATGTTGTATCATCGACAAAAAAGAAAAAAATCTAAAAACTAAACAACCAAACAAGTGACTCTGCAAATCAATTTCCTACAGAAAATTTAAAAATGTCAAAATGAGCAATTAATGAAAACACAAATCATCATTATTGTTAATAAAATGCAGTTGAGCTAAAAACAGGCAAATGCCCCTTGTAGTAATTAATACTCTTATATGCAATGCAAAAACTAATTTGTCATTCTGACTCAGATGAAAATTAAGCTTTTTGTTTTGAAATGAGTTATTTAGCTTAAAATCCGCTAATAAATATTTTTATGACAATAAATAAATCATTGTTTTTTAATTGCACAATATTTGATTTGAATGAATTTTTATTAACCATTAATTATTGAATAAAAAATAACACAAATGTTACCATATATTAAATTTTGACTTCACATAAAATTTAAAATTTGTTTATAGATGATATTATAAAATTGAATATAAACAAAAAAACACACACACTTTAACACAATTTCTATAATCTGATTACATAAATTGACTTTATTTTAAATTTTCCCAATTCTTCTCATTTCCACTTCACTTAATATTATTAATATTATTAAATTATGTAAATTGCTCTTCATTCAAGTGTGTGCGTTTTGATCTCAACGAAATTGCTTTTTCAATGTTTGCAAAAGCGCTTATGTGACTGTGTGTGTGCATGTGTTTTTAATAACAAACGCAAACTTTGATCCTCTTAATTCAAACATTAATATATTTTCCATGTTTTTCTTATGATATTGCATCAGTATCTTAGAAATATAAAAAATTCTACTTCTATACATAGGCTTTTTTCATGTTAATTTGATTATTTAGTTTCTCAATATGACGTGAATTGATATATTTCCCTTTAAGTCTGCGGTTTGGTTCCCTCTCTTTTAATTCACATTCATTCTTTTATTTTAAGGTTATATTTGTACTTAAATAAGCTATCTCAACAAATTCTATTTTGGTAGAATTGAAATAAATTAGTTTTATTAGTAATATTAAACAGTCAAATACAATTTATTTATTTCTTGATTTTATTTGACAAATATTTACTTTTTTGCTTTACATATTAACAGTACTTTTCACCTTAAGTAATAGTTAAGTTATTATTAATAATCTTCTGACACTTCAAACATTTACTTGCTAGTTAACCGTAAATTCAAATTTTTATAACTCTTATTTTATTTAGGTTTACTACATTTAGTATATTATTATTAAAATACTAACACTGGTGCGCCCAAGATGTAAAAAAAGTTCTAGTTTACCAACTTTAAATATTAGAATGGAGTGATAACGTCCGATAACACAAGGTCACTCATAACCCCAATGTAAGTTAGCCTAAGCCGTAGAGTTACCCATCCCACTGATGTAACGTTACACAGGGTTACTCATCACCCCAATGTAAGGTTACACAGGGTCACTTATTACTCCAATGTAAGGTTACACAGGATCACCCATTACACCAATGTAAGGTTACACAGGATCACCCTGATGTACTGATATAAATTTTAGAAACTCAAAAAGTAAACATCTTTACTTGAAATAAATTCAAAAATTAAATCATTTTTAATGTTTTAAATGCGTTTAATTTTTTTATAGCCGCCAAACAAACCCGACCAAAAGTGCATTTGAACTTACCCTTGTTTCTCAATAGGCGTTGACTTGTCAATGCTAACTGATTCAGCCAGGTTGATCACCGATCCCGGGTAGTACTTGACGTAGCGAGCCTCTTCTGGTGGGATGATGTTGCCGGTATGCTCAGCAATGTCCGGTGGCAAGGGTTGCACGTCGCGACTGGGAGCCGGAATGTGGAATCGCTGCAGTGTGGTGGGCGAGGTGACCGGCATTCCACTACCCAGGTGATACATTATCGGCTGCCACCCACTCGGGTCGCTCTCTTCACTCGGGTTCAAGTTCAGATTGGACACCGGGGTTAGGTTTAGGTTAAGTCGAGCTCGACGGTACTTGATCGACGAGTGACGCTGCGGATCCGTACTCCACTCTGCATTACCAATTATCAAACGTTGAAATTATGCCGTTTGCAAATTGTATTGTATTTTTATTAATATAAAACATTGACATTTACTCTAAACTCTTGGGTTCAACTTGGAACAGCGTTACTGTTTCTGTATTGCAATAGCAGTAATGTGTTTAAATAGGTTAAATTTTACCCACATTTCTATAAAGCTATCTAATGTTTTGCCTTTTTAGCAATTTTGCGTTGAAAGTGTTTTATGTTAAATTTTATTATTTAATAGTTTTTCTGATATATTATTTTTAAACATAAGGGCCAGCGCTAAAACGCCGTCTCCTTCTTGTAAATAAAACAGTGGCAAAACGGAATATGTCAAACTTGAGTAATCATAATATAAAGGATTATACAAAAATTCAAATCAAATCAAGCAAAAATTAGAAATTTTAAATCAAATTGAATCTAACTTTTTGTGTTATGATTTAAACTTTATTTTAATTTGATTCAAATTTTTGAAAAACTTTTTAAATTTTATCATAATTCTTTGAATTATGATAACTTAGCCTAACTGCTTATGTCAAAATCTTTTTTTTACATAAAGCAGACGGCGCTGGTCATCTTGTAAAAATTAATAATAATTTAAATAACAAGTAAGGTTCTCGTTTTATTTTAAAATTAATTTTTTGTTTGATCCGTTAAACAAAAAAAACAAATTTGATTTTATATAAAAAATAAACAGAATATGTGTGTAAGTGTCATAAAAAATTATATTGATTTTAGCAAACACAAATGACAGTTTTAACTTTGCATTTCAAGTTAAGTGTCAAATCATCAACTAGAAAAAGTCAACCGCGCGAACACGCAAGTCAATTGAAAAGTTGAAGTGTGCAATAATATTAATAAAATAAAAATCTGGGGAAATGAATTGAAACAAACGTGAGGGAGAGAGAGAGAAAGTGAATGAGTAAAAACGTTTCAGTGTTTAGTGAAGCGTTACATTGCTCAGGTGAGAGACACGTGAAGCGATAGAAAGGAAATCAAATGACATGAGTAACGCAGAATTGACATTTTGTACAACTCAGAGATACCGGTAAATTGAACTATCTTACCTTCCTATTTTCCATTCACTTTCTCTCACTTTCTCCCGTCTCCTAACCAAAAATAACCTGTCAAACGACATGTGAGATTATGTATAAATAAAAAACATGTGTTTAATGCAATTGCAATGTGCCGGAATCGAAAAGTCATCTATCGTGCGTAGGCGTTAACGTTAATTAACTTAACCAATCTTCATTATCTTCATCATTAGTGTATCCTAATAAAGCACCCATTTATTATTGGCGGAAATGAACAAAAATGCAATTATTTGATTCATTGAAATTGTCATAACACTTTATTTGGTTACTTATTTTGCATTTTACATGCTTTTTTATTTTATAAATTAAAAAATTAAAATTGAGATCAGTATCTTAATTATTTTTTAATTAAAATATGCATTTAATAAGATTTATAATTTTTATAAATTTTAAATACTTAATAATTTAAAATGCACTGACTTCAGAATAAAGACTAAAAATTTGTTTTTAGCTTAATCAAACATAATTTATATTAAAAAGTTTTTGAAAAGTGGTTTGAAAAATAAGAATTGGATAGAAACATAGAATTTTTATTAAATTAAATGTTTTTTGGTGAAATAGCATTTGAAATCGTCTATTTTTCACTAAGTTTAATTTTGGATACTGATAAAACTAATGTTAATTGGGCAATGTTGCCCCAACAATGCATGAAATGTTTGTTTTTAAATGAGCAAAGGTACCTAATTAAACGTCAAAAACCACAACCTGTAAAGCATACGAAAACGGCTTTAAGCTTTTATTTGGAAACCACTTTCCTATGGAAACCCGGTATGGTCTATGGACAAACTTCTAAAGGTACAAAATGACATCACTTACCAGGCTCCGACTTGCCATTGACAATATGATCATTGTCATTGCCATTAAGCTTTTCCTGGATTGGTTTGTCCTCCATGGTAGTTCCTTCCATTTCTCCATCAAACTTCTTGCGTGGCATCAGGCCACAAGTCTGCACAGCATTGCCGATCATCGGTGGAAACACGGGTGGCGCTTTCGAAGTGCTTGCCACATTCCAAATTGGAATCTCAGCGGATCCATCCTCCGACTGGCGTCCCAAATCAACCACCGCATCAAAGAGTGATGGCAACGAGTTTTGCTGGAAAGATTGATCTGCGAGTGCCGAATCGCGACTGCTTTGGCCACTGCCACTCTCAGAATCATCAGGTGGAGTGGTGGTATAGTTAGCGTTGATATCCATGATCAACTTAAGTTGATTGGGTTTGGATTTTCTAGTTTCCACAGATGATGCCGAATGGAATGAAGTCTTGCTCCTAATCAATCGGGTCTTTATATGAATGTCTGGGTCTCGGCGAGGACCGAAGGCGGAGTCGGCCAATGGATCTGGCAATGGGTCTTTGGTGTGCGCGGCGGCGTGAAGTGGCTCGCGCACGCGTCTCCGGTGGCCCTCAATTAGCGCCCCACGGCGCCAAGCCACCGACACTAGTTACATATCTGGCTCACTTTATCCAATCAGATTAGATATTTTTCTATTAATTTAAACTGCCACCAATTAGTTTTAGTTGAACATTGTAGAGCGAAACCAATGCTTTTCTCAAAATTGCTCTGTGAAACAAGTTGCAAGCGGTTATGTGGGATTATCAAAGGCACTTTGCCTTTCATTTGACTCACCAATGCGGTGATGCACAGGTCTGAACTTGACATTGAGTCGGCGTGTTTGGACCAAAGTAAGCTTGTGTATGTGTGTATATGTGTCTGTGTCAATACCAGAAACGAATATGCATCCTCTCACCAGAGAGAGAGAGAGAGAGAGAGGGAGGGAAAGAGGAGATGAATGCTGGAATTCCCGGTATCTTGATTGGCGCTTCGAGAGCAAAACCTACGCACTCAAATCAAATGAAATGTCAATGGTGCCAATGGTTTGAATGATTATAATATTAATAATTCTGCGTTAAACAAGATTCACTGAAATGAACAAACAATAAGACAAAAATAGTAACTTTAATTAAGAATGAAACTAATCGGATGGTTTGAGAAATACATACCATACCACTCGCCTACACATTAACTCGTGGAATCATTATTGCACAACCTACACGATCGCCATCTGACCTTGTCAACATTCTAGAAATGGAATGTTCTTGTTTTTCTCTTCAAAACAACTTGTCATCAACAATAAAAACAGAATTCGGGCAAAATCACAAAGCTGCAGACATCAAACAAAACTTGTATTGCAAACATCACATTAGTGGGTTATTGCAAAACATCTTAGGCCATTTGTGAGTATACGATATATAAGTCTGTATTGACACAAAACATAAAAATAAGGTGTGTTGAAATCAAAATCACCAGACTTGTGGGTTTTCTGAAATTTTGGGAAAATTTGATTTTTATAAAGATGATTTCGAAATGAAACACAACAACATATATGAAATAGCAAAAAAGTGTAAGAAACAAATAGGACAAAAAGTAAGCTTTGATGATCAAAACTTTCCAAAAATGATTCTTTTTCAAATGAAAGAAGAAAAAGCGAGTAATCGAGAAACGCGGACAAGGTCCCGAGAGCGACACCAAAAACACGGAACGCTGGGCGCCCTTTTCCATGGAAATCAGTGGGCTTCACTCGGCTCTCTTTTTCATTCTTTCTTTTTCTCTCTTCTTCTTCTCTCACTCTCTCTCTCTTTCTCTCTTCTTTACCCGACACTTTAAGCACGGTGAGTCATTGAGTTGCTATATAAACTGGCACCGAACAACAACAAAAGACGCCATGGATCCATGTCATGAGAGGTGCCAGTGAGTTGCAATAGTTGAAAGGCTTCACCTTTGTCCCAATGTGCTTACTTCTCGGAAAGTAATTACATTATTATTTCAATAGTGACACTAGCATATAAACAAATGATATCTAATAATTTTATTATAACAATTTATATTATATAGAATACTTTTTTTGTACAAGTAATTTCTAAAATTTTTAAAAATAAATTGCCACATACGTACATTAGTGTTAATTAATATATTTCGTCAATTAAAAAAATAATTTTGCTAGAATTACAAAAAAAATGAAAAATGTTCAGAAAGTATATTTCAAACCATTTCACTATTTCAACAAGACAAATTACAGTAGGGTAGCTTTCCCAAAATTAATGCAATAAGAAAATTTGACTTCGAATATTGTGATAAAAGGTTACTTAAAAGAAGTTTTTGAAAATTAAAAGAAACAAATAAAAATTTGTTTAATATTTAAAAATGTTAATCTAAACATTTAAATAATAATAACACAGTCTTTTATTTAAAAAAAATTTTAATAAGACATTTTTTCATATTTTTTTACAAAAACTGATCTAGGACAGAAAAACGTCTTAAATGGTATACTGTGTAATAAATAAGATTTGTAAAAGTTGTGCTTAAGATTTTAGTTTGATTAGGTCAATTATAAAAACATAAAAACTATTTATCTTACCGTCATAAAATAACTTTATTGGTGAATAATAGTCATTATATATTCTGATTTGAGGATTAGAAAAATGTTAAAATATTTTACTGAGTAAAACAGAGTAAGCGTTTGGTTTAATTGAAGAATGACGCTAAAGCATAGTAATTTTCCTGTATTTAAATATCTACGCTGTCAAACATTGAGTGTTGTAGCTTTTTCCATAAGTAATCAATACTCATTAGTTAATTGATAAAGTGGTACAGTGAGTAGAATAGATTGGTCAAATGTATACATTGAATGATAATCCAGATAATATATGAACATAATTTTTAAAAAATTCTTCTAATGTTCTGCACATTTAAGTGCATTTTAAAAAACAAATTAACTGAAATTTTAACAGCTAAAAAAGTGTGTACTTGAACGGTGCATATTGAAATAGTTATTGTTGAGGTCGAAGGTAGCGAAAACGACGATTTTTTAAACTATTATGAATAAGAAGGGAGAGCTGAGCTCTCGCCTATGAGCAGGGCGAGAGAAGTGCGGCGTAGGTTGTATCCAATTATTCTTTTCTCAAAAGGATCCTTTTTGTAAAGTTTCAGTTTTTTTAGTGCCCGGGAAGTATACTAGAATTTTTGTGAGGACAGACAGACAGACAGACAGACATACAGACAGAAACATGAGATTAATAGCAGGGCTTTTACAGCAAAGCTGTCTCTCGCCCTGCTAAAAATCATTTGTTGCAGTAACTTGCAGCCTAAGGGTTTCAACATTGAAGGTTGATTTAAAAGTCAAATTACTCCTCACATTTTTATCTGGTATATAATTGCTAAATAATATTGCAAAAATATTTTATCTAATTACTTAAATTAATAAAAACATTAATTTTCATAGACTTAACATGGAAAGAGGTTTTCTCTGCATTACACATGAACTGTATGTGAGAGACGGGTGTCACGTACACGCAGCCAAAACGCAGCTAAACCAGAATGGGATCAATTTTTTGCCTCAAATTTAAATTTAACCTCTTTGTACTAAAATTTACAATTCTTTCAAACTTAACTTGTTCGGGTTAAAATTAAGCCCAAACCTTTTGCTGTGTGTAGCTTTGCTATGTGCCCAGGTAACCCCGCTTAGGATACTGATAGAAAGTTTGCATAGTTTAACTGTTGTGATCAGCAAAGCAAAGTAAGCAAAGTATTGTTGAAATGTTGATATTATACAATTGTCATTTGATAGAAAAATGCAAATGTAACTTGTTATAAGTGTCATGCCGTTTTTTCTCATTTGTTTTCATTTACAATAAGAAGGGAGAGCTGGGCTCTCGCCTACAACAAACAAAAATACAAATTTTTAATGCAAAATTATCAAAAATCGTAATCGAACTTAACAACAAAACCAAATATAGTTGTTGAATTTTAAAAATCCTGTGTATATCAATTCGCAATTGAGGCAAATAACTAATAACTAATGAAATAACTAATTTGGAATAACACGTATCTTCTGATAAATACATTGTAAAACACTTATTATTTGCTTGACTTTTATCATATTGACTGGTACTAATACAATTGATGTGTAAATTGAAACAATAATTCATTTTTTTATTTTTGTCTTTATAAATGAAAAAAACAGGAATCACTGTATTAAACTATCTTAACACTTTCAAAAATTGTTGAACCATATTGAAACCCAAATCAGTGTTGCGATTTCTCGAAAAGACCGTAAGATATATAAAACCAAAACATAGTATTAATATTAATGACAAAACAAAAACCAAAATGATAACGGTTGAGTGAGAGTAATCATGTTTGACATGCAATCCAATCAAATCTCGATTGCACATTGCCGAGTGTCAAGTCTCGCATCTTCTTACTGAAGCATTAATTAATATTTTATTACATTAGGATAAATGTGTTTATACATGACGATTTTGAAGCTAAAATGATTATCATTTATTAAAAATTTGGTAAACTTGTTAAACTTGGAAATACAAAAATACGTTTGTTTTAATTCTTAAAAAATTGACAATTAAAACTATTTTAATTTATTATGAATGTGATAAACTGATTTGTTTTTGTTTATTCTTATATATGTTTTTTGTTTTTTAAATTAAGTTTTAAAAATGCCAAGTAAGATCATTCACAATTAGGAAACCAGATTTTCTTACAGAACCAAGTCCTGAAACATGACATTTCAAAAAACTTGTTTCCTATTACATTGATAACAACAATTGATAATTTATACCATTTTTATATCATTAAAATTGTTAAATGTAATCAGTTTTTGTTTTGGTGCCAGCCTCAAATTGTGTGTGGCATCCCAGAAAAGGCAATCTTGTTAGTTAGTGTTAGGTTACAGCTGGTAGCCTCGTTATAAAGTTGAGATGATGAAAACGATGACTCATCAAAGACAAGTCATTACGAATGGGAGCTGAGTGAACGTAAGTGATAGAAAGAAAACGCTAGAGAAATAAAGAAGGAGAGAAAAAAATGGAGAGAAAGAGAGGGAGAAAAAGAGAGAGAGAGAGAGAGGGAGAGAGAAAGAGTATCAGAGAAAGAAAGAGAGAGAGAAAGGGAGAAAACGGGAGAGAGAAGGAGAGAAAGGGAAAAAAAGAGGAATCCAATAGAGAGTCATCACCAAAAGTACAGATTGGGCGTAATGTAACGTTTGCGCCAATTTGGGCTCTTAGATCAAAAAGAGACTAGTGAAATTATCGAAAGAATAACAACCATAAAGAGTGATTGAAAGTGTAAGAAAAAGCTTAAAATTAATTTATTTATCAATTCCCAGTAAACATGAAAAGTTCAAATTAAAAATCATACAGACTATCTATCAATTTGCAAAACAAGAATTTTCATGTGATTGTATTTTGATAAGCAAAAAAGAGAAAAAGTCAAAACAAATAAAAAGTGTAGTACCACTTAATGAGTTAAAGTGACTTTGTTATCATAAAAAACATGTTAAAATAATGTGTCGTGCTCTTGATTATTTTGCAATTTATATATTCTCAAGTTGTCCTACTTTCTCACTCCCTCTCCCTTACTCTAACAATTTGTTTCTCTGGAATCAAGTGCTCAGCAACCATCACTTGGAAATTCTTATGTTTTGCTGAACTCGTCAAAATTTGAAAATTATATATAATGAAAATACAAAAAAAGTTGCCTCTAATTTGCTTTTCTCGCTCATTCTTTCATTTGTGGCTCTCAAGAAACATCAACAACAAAAAATAATAGGAAAAAGTAACTAGCAATGAAAGCCTAGCTTGATTGACTCAAGTGGTAATCAAGTGAGTTTTTCCCTAGAACAACCAGAAACAGATAGAATGTATCTGGTATATTGGAAAGAAAAAATCGCGTTGAAATGAGTTCCAAGTGAGTTTGAGATAAATAAATAGTGGCGGAATCATAGAGATGTAGATGAAATATACTCTCAAAATGTGATGGTGAAGTGAAGTGTAAAGGGAAAAAACTTGGAATTCCTGATTGAATTTAGAAAGAAAAAGAGAGAGATGGAGAGAGAGAAAAAGAGAAAGTTAGAGATGATAAAAACAAAATTTTTCCACCTATTCAAGATGGCCAAGTTCACCTACTCTCTCTTTCTCTTGTTCTCTCTCTCTCTCTCTCTCTCACCCAGACATTCTCTCAATCTAACTCCCTCCTACATGGTATTAGTGCAATGGTGCACACCTGGAAAATCACTTGCCCGTAGAGTTGTCATTTAAAGTTTTCTCTTTAAACTCATTTTCTTGATTCAATTTTATTCTATCCTTCAATCTCCCACTCAGTCATTCTCTTTCTCTATCTCGTTTTCTCCTTTTTCTTTATATTGCTTCCACCTAAACCCATTTTCAAAAGTGTCCAAATGCAAACAAGAGAGTAGAATTTGTATTTTATTATTATTTTTACTATTTGTCCTTCTTTTGAATCGTATCATGTGTAGAGGTACAGTGCTTATGGCAAATGGTCAATATTATATTTGGTTGAAAGACAGACAGACAGAGTCAAAATAAAAAAGAAAGAGAAAAAGTGAGTTAAGCAATCAGACAAACAGACAATAAGAAAACATAATCCATATGTTTCCAAAAACAGCAATACAAAATGGCATATTTGTTCATCTGAAGCATTTATTTCTTTGCTTAATAGAAATAATAATAATAATATAAAATTATCGATAAAGATAAAAATTGAATAAATGAGAGAGAGAGAGAGAGGGGGGGAAAGAGAGAGAGAGAGAGGAAGAAAGAAAGATGGAATAAGAAAAGAATTGACTGTTCGTGACATGTCTCTTTTTAATCTTTTTCTCTTTATCTCTTATTTTTTGTTGCTAGCCTTGCTCTGTCTTGCATCAAGGGACTTGCCCCAAAAAGCACATCTGGACCATTTCTCTAGGAACTCACATTTTAGATCCACTGGCGAGAGAGGGTTTTCTTTTGCTTGTTTATCTTGTATGTTTTTTTATTTATACTTGACACAAGTGAAGCTCGGTAGACAGGCTTAATACATGTGTAGGTAGGGGTAGTATATTTTCATGTGTATTTGTGTTTGTGTATGTGTGTATATCAAGCGGAAGAAATAAGCAGAAAAAGAATTTCATCTCTCACTTGGTGGCGTCCATCTTGGAAGCGCCACTTCCATAAGAGGATTAAATTACAGTACCACTTTGTGGATACCAAGAATCATCAGTTTTTGCTTTTTTTCATTTCTCCCCCCCCTCTCTCACCAATTCACTCTCCCCCTCTTTGATCTACTGGACATGGCTTGAAGTGTACTTTTCGACATCATATTTTCGAGTTAAGCATTACCCCTAACTAATGAAAATTGACAAAAGATAGTATGAATGAGTGAGTGAGCGGGTTTGAAAGTGGAAAATTACACAAAAACTAGATGCAAAGAAAAACATTGACAAATTTTGGTGATTTTAAATCATAAAATTTTAATTATTTCTAATGGCTGCCAAAATGTGCTCTGAAAAAAATCATTTCATTTGTGTGTGTGGGTGTGCTTGTAGCAAGTTTTTGTGTCGCAATAGAGTTTTGGAAATTAATGAGGCATTCTTGGGGAATGAGAATAAAAGAAAGATCAAGTGAGAAAAAGAGAAAGTGTGAGAGTGAATGAGAAAATGTATCAGCAAAAACAACCTTGCAAACATTTATATTTCTTAATAATTTACTTTTGTTCGACATCATTATCATCATTATTATTATAAGTATTATTATTCTTATTATCATCATTATTAAGAAATTCTATTTGGTCTTCCTTCTCGACATCTCTCTCTCTCTCTCTCTCTCTCTCTCTCTTCGTAATATTTATGTCGGTAGAATCTGGCATCCTGAGAACTTGTTTTACTTTCTAAAATTGTTTTGTAACGAAATAATGAGTAATTC
>WURS02131704.1:0-22382 GCA_011762765.2 Rhinocypha anisoptera | reverse complement strand
GTTCCTTGCCCGTCCCCCGTCCCGGCCAAGCAAATTTTTTTTTATGGCGGCCGCGGAGACATGTCGACTAGGTGGAGGAGGAGGTGGAATAGCAGAGACGGAGTGAAGAGAA
This sequence comes from Rhinocypha anisoptera, assembly GCA_011762765.2. Lineage (NCBI taxonomy): Eukaryota > Metazoa > Arthropoda > Insecta > Odonata > Chlorocyphidae > Rhinocypha > Rhinocypha anisoptera. The sequence continues at coordinate 22,270 of WURS02131704.1, read as the reverse complement.
TAAGAGAGAGAGAGAGAGAAAGGAGGGAAAGCGTGGGCGTGTCTGCCTCCGCGTCTGCGTGTCCGTGTGTGCGGTACGCGCTCGTCCGAGTGAGAGACGGGAAAATAAAGTGGAGGAGGTGTAAAGCGAGGGAGATATAGTGGGGTAGTAAGAAGGGGAGTAATTGCTGTGATCTTAGAGAAAGTGCGCGTGAAAGAGGAGAGAGGGAAGGAGTAGAACCATCCATTTTCTCTGTAGAACTGTTTTCGGGTGAGGCAGAAGTCAAGATGCTTGGGGTAACATATAGGTTTTGGAAGCATTCACGCCGTACTTGCCCTAAACGGCAACCAGCTGTCAATTTTGGGGAAGCAAGACTCATTGTAAATAGGTAATCAACGATAAAATATTGTTATATCTTTTGTAACTAGCTTTGTTGAGGCTTACGTGTGTCTGTCACTCCAAAAAGGATACCAAAATCGTTTCATATAACCGAGAGAGGTTCTAACAACGAATAATTGATAACACTCGATGCTTCTGAATCATGGTAGTTTACTCTTTTGTCACACATCGGACCATTTCCTTGAAGGTTTTCAAAATTTCGAATATTATTTATCGAGACCGCTTCAGAGAATGGAGTATGAAACTCCTTCAATTTAACAAGTGGCTTAGTTTAGGCTTAGCTTAGGCTTATCGAGGTACACTTACAGGGTAGTTCAGTTTTCATTCAGTTATTAATGTCACAAAAGTTTATGTATCTAAAATAATACATTTATGGTCGAATGGTGGATCTATTTGATATCAGTATGCACAGGTTTTTCACTGCGAGAAAACATGATACCTAAGCGTGGTAAACCACTACATACTGAAAATAATGAAAATTCAAGTAACTTGTCAACATTCTTGAGAAAACTTCATCGCTAAATAATGTGACTACTTCATTGCTTTTTTACTTTTTCTTTCGTTATTCGTGGACTATTTTCCTAAATTCGAAGCTATTGATGACGATTATTTACTGAACAAAGATTATTCGATTATTCATTGATGTTCTTCTTCTCCTGTTTCTGGGATGATTTTCTTCAGAGTAAAGTATTTATCAGGTAGGTGAAAAATTATATCAGAAAACATAGATGAGTCTCATTTATGTCGTAATTATGAAGTTTAATTCTCCTGTGTAATTTAAATTCGTGTAAAAAGTCTGGGGAATACCTTAATTTTGATTAGTAACATAAGTATGCCACACTTTATCTCACGTAAAGAAATGCATACTTTTATTAGATCGGGGGAGGAAAGGGCGTCTAGGCTTAAAACTTCTGGACTTTCGGCCCACGTACAAAACATTTTCGCTCCGATGTGCCTGCTTACGCTCCTGATCTAAATCGATGAAATGCCTGAACACAATTTAGCTCTCAAATCCCTTTTTCTGGAGGATCCCTTGCTGCCAGTAATCCTCACTCCTTCGCCAGCCCTCCCCCCAATCGTTGCTGCTGCTCGGAACTCTCTCCTCTTGTCCTTAACTCCGTTCGTTACGCAGTCTTGGGAGGAAAACCCATCCCTTCTCTTGTAAGGAAAAATTAGACTGCTACTCATGCAGAACGCGCACACAATCATTGAAATGCCTCCAATCTCTCTTCAACTGTTTTCCTCTGTCTCCCTTCATCCGTCAGTCTTCGTAATGGGCTCCATTATGCATACTCTCTCTCCCTCTCCTCGTGTTACTCACTTTATCCCCTTTAGACCTCCACTCGCCTCTCCGTTGCACGGCCTTCCCCTTAAAAATCTTTCCCGCAGCGTGCGGACCAAATATCCTCGTGTATATTGATATTGATTTGCTCGTTTTCGTAAAACGAGTATTTATCGGTTTACGAGTTGCTTCGCCATCGAAATATCGATAGAAATCGTTTCAGGCTCGACCTTGTGAAATTCTGTCATCATGAAATGTTAAGAAAAACACTGAAATTCCACATAAACAATTTTATGAGGCCATTAAAAACGACAAGTTTCGCTGTAAAACAGAATCTTCAGGTGTCCTCCAGGATCTGAAGATGCTGTACGAAACCTTGTCGTGTTTACGATACAGTTTTTCGTGTGGAATTGCAGTGTTTTTTCTTAACCTTTCTTCGATATACTACTAATCACTCACGTTGGACAGCATTCCTTTTCGCAGAAAACGGACTGTCCTCTTTGTATGGCATTTTATATGTTGCTTCAAAGATTTCAACCGACTGCTATTTATTTCACTTTTTTGCTTCTTAATAATCAATATTCATTCACTGCTTGAATCCGTTTTTTAAAAAATGAATAAAATAACTGAATTTTTGCAGTCGTAGATATAAATTTTCCCTCATTAAATTAATGAATGAAAAATAAGGGCTTCAGAAAGACTTCAGTTCCGATTAGAAAAAGCTTTAGATGTGTTGATATACCTTAATGTATATTAAAATACTTTTTAAAAATAAACGGTACCGTTATAAACAGCTATGACTATGGCTGAGACTAAAATTAAAGACAAAGAAATCTTGAATTGCAGTGATCTTTAACTATTGATATTTTTCTTCCACAAGGACCAATTTCGGAATCATACAACGATGGTCTCTACATGAAAGTTATCACTAGCCTTTCTTTTAGCTTTAAATATTCGTTTACACAATTAATACCTTTTAAATATACATTGTTAATACTTTTTTGCTATTTTAATTCTGTAGAATGTATTACTATTGCATACTCAATGTATGTGTTATGTATGCATTATGTATACATGTATTTGTATATACTTTAGAATGTATATAAATAAATGGATACTTGTGCGCTTATGTATGTTTCCATATATATAGTATAATTTAGGTCGTCTTAGGGTAATTAGCATCAATTATAGTAACACAGTAGCCATCAAAACCAGCAGTTTTCTCCTGTTTTTAACACCCACCTTCCTGTAAAGGCGTTTTGCTGCAGTGAGTTTTTTCGTCAAGGGTAACAGACTGTTACTATTACCGTTTCCCACGACAGTGAATATACTTATACACTTTGAGCAATTTTAGTATCATCTTTGTTTCTTTTTACTTTGAAATACTGTTTTTATTATCTTTTTTTAAATAATTACTAATTGTAATCCGACAAGGGAAAAAAGGGATTATTTAGTGTCAGTCTTGCCCCAGGAAAGACATTATTATTGTTGTTGCTGTTATAATGTCATTGTCTCTAGCCATTTCCCCCAGATGCTATTAAAGTAAATCTTCGACAAGCTCCAAGTCATGCCCTCCCAACTTCATATTTAACTTTTCCTGCCCAGTTTTTCAAAGGAGGGATCTCTTAACTTTTGTTTATCAATAACATATTTTCATCCCGAGCCTCCTATATGGACTTACTCCCCAACTAGAAAACACATTGCGGGATAATAACCGGGAAAAATCTTGGGATTATAGCAACTGTAAGGACGTTTTTGTAGACGTCGCCTCTTAACTCTTACATGGCTTAATTAAAGTAAAAATAACCGTGACTACATTTGGATTTGTTTTAGATAGCTAGCCGCACTTTATTCTTTCCCAACTCTTTGGTTTTCCGTATTGATAATGGCTGCCATTTTTTTATCAACAGGATATATAATTTCTCCTTCATGTGGGTGTTCACTTATGTGGTAATGGAGTAACCACAAATCGTGATCCTGCCGTCCCCCGGACTAATGAGTGGCGTCGAGTCACATCCCTAATTTATTTCATCACATTGTATCTTCCGTCACCACATACCATGTGCAAATTACCAACTCTTTTCTACTCGGTGTAACATAGATCGTAGTAGGTAAAATAAATAGCAGTTACTACTAATTCCGAACTTTTACCATTTTACTAAAATTAGCATTCAAATTCCCATTTGTGGTCTCTTTTGCAAAGAAAATGGATCCGATCTTTGTGGAAAAAATTCGGCTACAGGTTGTATGCAAATTCTTTTAATGTGAAGGTACCTTTTCTAAAAAGTGGATTACTTCACCTCGTTGGATAATTAGTGAATACTCCGATTAATTTTGGTACAGGTGGCTACTGCACAATACTCTACCTTCAGTTAGATTATAATTTAATGTGGTAATAATAAATCTATTACTTACGAGAGCGACAAAAGGGATCGTAATATACATTATACATTATACATTAAGTGGGGTTAATAAATGCTACGAGTATAACAATATGAACCAGTAGTGAAAAGTTTTCAAACAAAAAGAAAGTAATTTGGAATATAGCATTATTGTCCTAAAACATGTAATTGAAAACTGTATAATACCTTCCGACCGCCAAGGCTTATTTAGTAGAAACAATATTTGCTCACTTCTGATTAATGTCAAATTAATAATCCATGTATATTTCCAATTTGTGTTGGAGCTTTGATAACAATGGTGAGTAGCTACACCAACTGAATTCCGAAATGCCAGCAGAGTTAAATCGTGATATTTTTGGTAATGTCATCTTCATGTTTTCAATATTCAGACTTGCAATTTTTTGCAAGTTTCTTAAGGAACAATGCTCATGACATTCCTGTAATTAGGGCAGTTAAAATTATATCAATTTTAGAGCAGAAAAAGTTTTGAAATTAATTAAACACCGAAGAAATAGATACCCCATTTCCTAGATGCCTGATTAAGATGAAAAAATCATCCTTAGGTATCACCGCTCTTAAGTGTTTATAATACATTAAATTATTTTTTGTAAGTTCTCATGATATAATCATTATTTTGCCAAGTATTTTATAAACGTTGAATATTTCTCGCACTGAGACATCTCTCTAGTTTGATTCCGACAGTCAAGTCTCGTCTGTTCTGTTTCCCCCATGAAAATTCCTCTTCAACCTTGCTCTAGTCTTTTAACATAGGGGAATGTTACACAAAAGAATATTGTAATGACTTCTTATGTATGCAGTTTTATTATTATAAGCACTCTTCGGTTCAAGTTTTTTTTCGACGCTCAGGAAATTTTAGAAACAACTTCTTGTTACTTAAAAAGTTAATGCGCTCTCCGATACTCTTAATTTTTCCTTCAACAACGTCAATAAATACACTCTACTTTACACATAATCAAATGAGGTAAATTGATGAATGTATATGTGTTGGAAATGCTATGAATATAGTCAGTGAAAAGTGACTCTTAATTAACTCGTCACTTCCATCAGCCAAAATGTTGAAACGAGTCCTAAGGTCTCGGTTCCAAAGTATATATCAGTTATTATTTTGATTAAAATTAAATAATTTTAATGCCATCTCGTTTTGGTGTCAAATGTTTCGAAAACAATATTTATTGGGATATATAGTCTCATTGTAAGCTCAAAGTTTTACTTTCCCCGCTTTCTTCTGCCCTTGCCGATAAAAATAATCGAAACAACAAACTCATACTTAAGATTTATCATGTACTAGCTTCAATTCCACCGCTTCTGCTGGTACGACATACTGGTTAGAAAAGACTTCCTGCTTCTGTCCTTACGAATTTTAGGAGGCCTCTTTTGAATAACTAAGCTTCCTTTCCTCCTTTTCCTACTGCTCCTCAACGGGGTTCTGTCCATCTCCTCCGCAGAGTGGCATTAATGACTTTGTCCCAGCGCGAGAAGACATCCAGAGGTTTATCGCTAATGACTTCGAGATGACCTCGCCTTTTAAGGGAAATCTTTTTTTTCTTCTTCCATCCTCCTTTCCGTTCCGAAAACCGGGGTCGCTTTGAAAAACCTCCCCTTCCAACGTCTTCTAGACCCTCCCTCCCCCCCTCCCCCTTTCTCCGTTCGCTCCCTTTACCCTTTTGTGCTCACCCCTCCGTCTTGCCCTCCTCTCTGGAAACCACTTCCTCCAATCTCTGACGCGTGAGACGAAGGCTGTTCACTTGCTGTAAAAACGCATCTTTTTTTAAGGCATGCTGGATTGTTGCCTTCCTTTTTTCCCCGACGACATTTAATGACTCTCTACTAACTTCGGTTAATGATATATATGTATGCATGACTGTCGCTTTAACGATGCATTTTGCCTGCTCTCTAAGATGGTGAGATGGCGAGGGATAACCGCGAGGTAAAACTTTTTTCAATTCCTTTTACATGCCTCATTCCTGCCTTCTTGTATTTTTTTAATCTAGCGTCTTTAATAGTAATGCATCCTTAAACGTGTTCTCAGCGGGTTTCAGTGATACAACGTCCATTTATTCTTAAAGTGCGTATTCGTATATTGATTTCCATCCCAGACGTCAATCAACTCAATGTAAATAAAAGGAAAAGAAAATGGAGAATCCAATGCATATAAGGGTAGGTGGAGATAAGTCTCGAAGTTAGGTATTATCTTAAAATATAAGACACAATACATCAATATCAATCATATTACCATTTAACATTTACGCACGTGATGATTTGGGAGGAATTTCATACTCCAACTTTCTAATTAGTCACGAATAAATAATATTCTAAATATTGTAAACCTTAAAATAAATGGTCGATATATAACAGTAAGTATAATCAGCCATTATCAAGAAGCATCAGGTTTTATCAATTCTTCGTTATTCGCTCTATTACTGATTTTATCAAACGTTTTGCTATGGCCCTTTTGACTATCAGATACACGTAAGCCGCAAAAACGATAGTTACTAAAGAAGTAATTACGTTTTATCATTCATTACCAAATTACATTGAGTCTTGCTTCCCCAAATTGACATCTGGTTGCCGTTTAGGGCACGCATAGCGTGAATGCTTTCAAAAGCTATTTGTTTCCTCAAGCATCTTGACTTCCACCTCACCCGAAAACACTCCTACACAGAAAATGGTTTGATTCTTCTCTCTTCCTCTCTATTTCTCTTTCTCTCTTTCTCTTACATCCCTATCTCTCCCCTACCTCGCGCCCTGTCGTTGAGATCCCAAGCAGTTACTCCCCATCTTATTTTCGCACTCGCTCTGGACCTACTTTAATAAAATTTCCCGCGAGGTCAATGAAGTAGTAACACGTTAGCGAAAGGGAGTATTTAAAGAGAGAAGGATGAAATGGAATACAGGAAACTTAAGTAAGTACGTAAAGAGAAGATTAGTGAAAACGTACAAATAGGGCTGATCATAGTTTGAAGAATTTTGATATGTTTAGTCGTGGCGTGGGAATGAATTGATAAAAGAGATCGAGGAAAACACAGTTGATGGAGTATTAATCACATTAGAGTAAGACGGGAGATTACGTATTAGCGGATATCCCAAGATACTGATACAGGGGCTACTCAAGAGGTTTTTAAATACTGTAATCCATTAATACTGGGTCACTTTTTACCCCGAATTCCCGTATTTTCTCTATAATTTTTAATTCTCATATATCCCATACCATTCGCTTAACCAATAATTTACCTCGTGTAAGGTAGAATAATGGTCAACCGATTGGTAATTTGGGATTTAGATCATGATTGACACTGTATAATTTATATTTTCATCAATTGTTCAAATTAGATTTAGAAATCCAGTTATACTAAAAATATATCTATTAAAAAGTCTGTGTTAAATATTCATTTAATAAAGATATTGGTTTACGATGACCTGAGTATTTGGCGCATAAAGTATGTCTTTTGTTCTGTAAGAAATATTACTGTTTGCAGGATTTAAAAATATACGTTTACTACAGGAGCTTGAAAAGACGAAAATTTAATCCTTGAAATTATATTTTCAATACCCTTAGCATATCTGTCAGTTGAATAGTTTTATCTGGTATATTTTATTATTCCAAACTTTAATGTCATAAGAGTTAACTGTTTAGATTGGATTATACTATCACTTTAGATGTATACAAATTATTCAAGTTTAGAAGTTATTTTTAGTTTTAAAAATATTTATTTTATTTCAGGTGAGATCATTGGATTTTTCCCCGTATGATGCATATCCTATTTCGCCGTGGGAGAACGCGTAAATATTATGCTCAGTGCCGTAATATATTGCATGCATGTTACTCTACGCCTAATAAGACTTCCTAAACATCGAATGCTTATTTTTCTTTATGTTTTCAAATCGCATTCATATGAAATTTGAGTCGTTAAATTGCTAATATTAGTCAAATTTAAATTACCTATTTGTTATGGGCATAGCTAAATTGGGCGTTCATTCATTGATAGTGGTTTTCATTCTGGATTTAGGGCTAGCTACTGTTTTTATCTTTTCATATTTACACTTAAAGCTGTATTTTATATCATAATCTGTTGAAGTTTAAAAATTCTAAGGTTACCCATTAGTGGTTTATAACTACCCTAAAACTGGCATAAAACACTAAAAACACGCAGAATTTTCCATTTAGTTTCCCAAACGTTTGCTTTGTAAACGAGAGAAACCATAGGGAATGACTAACACTTTATACTCTTCCATCGTCTTAATAATTTCCTATGATTATGATTCACTTCCTCCAAGTCTCGCCTGATACCACTTAGTTTTGTCTAACCATTTTTGTCGTGAAATTTAACTTAAACCTTTAGGATCTTTTGACCTTCAACTTTATTCGGATGATATTGAGAAAGATATAGGGGAGCAAAAGGGGTTATCGGATTGCATCATCTTGGCATTAATAGTAGCAATAACTGGTACAATCCCTTAAATTTCTATAAAATTTAAATGCTAGTGACAAAACTGCTTAAAATATGACCCATAATTCAATGAAAGTCACCGAAATAAGTTGGGACAAGATCAGGCCGCATATTAGACTATATATTTGTTTCATTTCTGACATTCACTGAAGTGACAAATATCTTTTTGTAATTTCCGAACCATGAATTTCGAAATATGTAGGGCTTTGGAATTTCAATTGGCACCCCATTCATACCCAACGGTGCGTGTCGTAGCACCTTTATCATTAACAAACTATGCACTTCAAATAGCTAAGAATCAGGCTTGAGTTGGTGGAGTTGGAAAATAATGCTGTCCGAGTGAGCTATAATTTTTCGATGAAAACTTACCGCTGGGTTAACCTAACGAAAATTCATATGGGACATATTCCTCAATTGAACTGTTCGTTATTGAATTGATTAAACCGATTGAACATTGCCTCCTAGGTTGCCGTCTAAGCAGTTTCGAGTGAGGAAAAAATTTACCTTCCGTTGCAGAACAACCATAGGTTATTATCCTTCATTTTCTTCGTTTTCTTTTCATCTAAGTCGACCTTATTTCCCTCTATATTATACCCAGCTTCACCGAGATATTAAGTTCATGGTCTATAATTTTCTGAGTAGACGTAACATATTTATTTGGCAGTTGAGTGAATTGAGAGAATGTGGGAAACAATTTATGTTTTAATCTACAAGGAAGATCTATTAACCTATAATATAAAGCATTATATGGACACATTATTAACAATCAATTAAAGATTGATCTTACTTACCGAATGTGTTTGATAATCAAAAAGAAGTTTATTGTTTCTCAGGAGAGAGTAAATTACATCTATAATACCCATGTTTTAAAATCAAAACTAATGATTCCATCCTTTCATGCTCTACATACACATTTACATTAGCATTATTCCACCCTCAATTGTTCGCAATTGATTCTTGAATGTACCCGTCTGCATGTTTTAGATTATTATAATAATTTTCAAAAACTTTTTTATTTTTTAATTATATAAACTCATAGTAAGATATTGAAATATCGTTAAGTCTGTCATTGGAATTAACTTTCTCATGACTTATCGTCTGACATGAAATTAACTGTCTCACGCTTTGGAAACTGCTTAAATAATTCGCGAAACAAATCGATTTTTGATATCGCATCGCAAAATATACGCCCTATTGACTTTATTTACCATTGATTTGTCTTAAAAGATCTATAGAAGTTTCTTTTGGCCACAGGAGGACCTGCCGGGTTAGCCTGGGGGTAGCGCGCTCGCCGGCTAACCCAAAGGTCGCGGGTACGAGGGCATGGCTGTTGTGTTTGTCCAATAGGGTTTTTTATGATTTGAAGAGGTGCGAAATGCCCATAGCCGTCGAAGTGCCCTATAAACAAAAATACTACTACTGCCTCAGGAGGCAAACTTGTGAACTACTGGCATCATATAAGAAATTCAGCACCACTGTGTAGTGAACTATCTTTAGGAAAATTAGTTTTAATGTAAGTCACACGCAATAATATGAAACGTAAAAAAAAATCGTTTCATGTACGAGCGTAGGACTCATTGGAATTTCTTTCGTTTGAATGTTTGTCCCTTTATTGGATTAATAACTCCCGTGTCAATAAATTACAAAGAAAAACCTCTGTTACTTTGATTTGAAAGAATCTTTTTCTTTGCTTTTAAACTGTCAATTCCTTAGGAAGTTATTCTACATGACAACCTTGTATTACCTCCTCATACTGGAGGTTTATTCTACCGATTTTTCGGTAGGTCTCCTAAAAGAATAAACAGGTGATAATGTCAAAATTCCACTATCGTTCATTCTTATCAAGAGATTGTGTCTACCAAAAATAAGACGCTGACAGCTGATCCATATGGCCGGATGGAGTTTGTCTCTCGATTGAGTTTTAGGAGCCACCGCCATAATATGTAACAGTTGGGCCACATTCTATCTAGGGAGTTGAAAATAAGGTGTTAATTCCAATTACACCCTAAGGCAACCATTTGCAGTGATTGGAAATTATAAAAATATTTGCAATTACCGGTTTTTGTAGTCATTACAAAATATTATAAATGGTGATAAAACAAAATATGTCTTAGTATTACTAGTACCAATCAAGGGTATCATTAGATTGATGAGCCATCTATAATTCTGGAATAGAAACGTCACTTTCTGTCGGGTAATATTAGTATTTTTGTTTTCATAGAGTGCTTAGATGACTATGGTCATTTCGCATTTTCTATCTGTTCGGGTTTTCTACCCGGTAACACAATGCATTTCTATCGACGTTTCGATGGCCAAGTCGTTCATCATCTTCAGAATTTCAAACCCTGAAGATGATAGACGACTCTGCTATCGAAACGTCGGCAGAAATGCAAATTGTTACCTGATGAAAAACCCGAACAGCCTTCACTGATGCCATTCGCCGGGAAAGCACCCGTTCCTTCTTCACCTTCTATCTGGTTTGCTTCTCATTGAGCTTAAGGGTGGGTATAGTTGCCAACGTCTTATCTAAAAAGTGTAAATCTATGCTTCATCGTCCATTCATTCCTGTTTATTTCAGGATACTACTGGGTTTCTTCGGCGGTCCCTATAATTACCTATTTCATTAGCAAAATAAATCAATTAACAAGGTTGTATATTATACTACCTGTTTGACTTTGAAGTGTATAACTCATTAAAGTGCTGCTGGTTGCATACGCCAAATCCAAACCTGATATAATAAGAATGGATGGACGTTTACGCCTATCGTATAAGTGGAAGACAGGAATTTGATTACCGAAAGAATTTTTTGTTTGACATCGTAATGATTATATCTTAACCTTCATCTTTACGTACGGAAGTACGTCTAAGTCTATTAATACTCTGGTTCTGCCCGGAAGAATGACTTGTTACAGGGACTGAGCCATCATCAGGCATGAATTCCCACACCTTTCCCAAATTTTATTAATCATGTACGTTGAAAGACTTCTGACATGCAATGCAACATTCAATGAAAATACAATATTCATATCACGACAGAATCATTTCTAATTACGTTTATTAAACTAACATAACTAAAGAATATATACACTACCTATCTTACTAACCTAACTTACTCCATCGAGCATGTGATTATATTTCTTTTGGTCTCTAATCGTATGAGTAAATAGTGGAATTTTAAATACATCCGCTGTGCAGTTCATCTCCCTGATTTTACGTACGTAATCTGGTCTATCATAGTATGACTGGGCTTGTAATAAGTCTTTAATTCCTACGCTGACGTGATCTGTATCAAATTTAGCCCTTATTTCAACCTATAATCAACGAGTAGCTCTCAAGATAATACCTCCAATAAAATCTTTGCACAGAAAATCAACAGTCTTACTGCTCTACCTTAGACTCGATGTAATTCCAAAACTAAAACTGCCTCATGAAGGCTCCATAAACTCGAAGCATACTCAAGATGAGGTCTAAGTAATGAAAAATAACAGCGCTCTTTAAGCTTCGTATTACATTTCCCCAGTAACCTTTTAATTAACCCTAATTTTTTACTTGCTGTACCACATATTTCGTGAACCTGTTTTCCCCATGAAAATTATGAAGTTATCATAACACTCAATTATTTATTATAGTCTAATTTATTAAATTTGCTCCCTTTACGCATTACCTTGAGAGAAGAAAACTAAAGACCCTAATTAGACAGGACTTCCGTTGCTTGTAACCGATTTCTAACCCTCCGGTCCCCTGAACGGCAGAAATTGTAGAACGGATAGATTTTAAGTGTCAATTTTTCTTTTGGGAGATTAGATATAAAATCAGATATGATCTCAGGCTTGAAGAGGATAATTACGATAGGCAGTACACATATTTAATAGTCATCTTGCATGGATTTGAAATGTACCTACATATATTGACGAGATTGCCCCCTCATTAATTTGTCTTTGTTGTCATGAATTCTTTGCATGCAAGTAGTTTCTTGAGCGGTGGATAATATTTAAAGTGGGAATCCATGCTTAGTAATGGTTCACCCCCTGCCACACCCACTTGCGGTGGCTTGCAGGGTATTACGTAGACGAGACTTCCCTCCTCCCTCCGAGAGCTCTCTCCCTGAATGCCGGATCTTGGCTCAGAGTTTACTTTCTTCTCCTCCTCCTCCTTCCAATGTCCCGTAATAACCTCCCAAGCCAAAGTCGAAGAACACATAAGTTTATTTATATCCCGGCGTGAGGAGTATGCGAAAGGTTGGATGGGAGTGGAATAAAGAGGGACGTGGCGAGGGAGATGTCATTCTCTCGAGAGCATCGGCCTGTCTGGTCCGCACTCTTCGCCTCGTGCTCGCCTCTCGTTGTGTTTGCGGAGTGCGTTTGTTTGCGCGCGCCTTTTTTCTGTTTCTTTTTTCTGTTTCTTCTCTTCGACTTGCGCCGCTATTTTTCCATTGTAGTGGTGTGGAGTGGAGGGCTGTTTCGCACGAAAAAAAGGACGAAAAAAAACAGTTTGCTGCGGCATTGGGCAGGGTGATTTTTTAGGACTCAACTACAACTCAACTCGTATCCTGCAGCCTGCACCTCGCAGTTGTAGACGAACATTGAATGCGTTAAGTGAAGGAAATGGCTAGTTCTTTCGGTAAAATATATAGAGTTAATGTAAAAATCCTGGATCTCCGTGACGATGTACGAATTTTCCTGAACTTTCTTCTTCCCTGGTCTTCAAATTTCTATTGTTTGGCACCCATAATTTTTATTTTTCATTTCTCTCTGTTACTTACCATTCTTATCACATCTTTTTAACTTCTTTTTCCAACATCTTCAATGATTTATTTTAAATAATGTAGCCTAGATCTTCATTTTCTCCTTTTGTCTTCCAAATTTTGTCCCACTAAATTGATGATAAACTCTTTGTTTCTAAAAATATGCCCATTCTATTCTCCTCCTCTTAGTTTCACGGTGTCTCATATCACTCTTCTTTCTTTGACTTACTTTAGGACTTCTTCATTACGTATTTTATCCAGCACCACATTTCAAATGCCTCTATTTCATGCCCTTTTCTTTTTTAATCATTCAGGTTTCTGATCCATCTAGGGATGTATTCCATATGAAGCCTTTTATGAATTCCTTTCAATTTCATAACCATTATATTTACATGCTAATAATTGTATTTTCTCATGGCAGATAATTCTTGCTTGAGCTGGTCTGCTTTTCATACCTACTAAACTTCTACCATTCTCTGTCATTTTTATTTCCAAATATGTAAATATCTTTGTTTGCTTCAGCTATGTAACGCCCTTTTGTTTTTCATACAGTACATTATTTCTATCTCATTTTTATTTAAAATCGGGTAAAATTCTTTAATCTGATTCTGCTAAACTCTATCTTTATCTTAAACTATTTCTATGAACTTCAAAAATACTTGTTATGATCTTTTACACACTTACCTGAAATAAAAATTGATCTCGTCACCTCTCCGACTACGTGTGTCATTACATAACGGTTTTAGTGTGTCATTTAGTGGTTGAGAATGGATTGTTTCGCTACCTATGTGACAAACCTGGGTACCTGCTACCTACCCATGCATTACAGCGCTTCTCGTTTCATCATAAACCTCAGAGTTAGCTCTTTAATTGACGGGGTAAACCCGCCCCCGAACCTCCGGAAACAAACTTAAAAAGGGGAGGATAGAATATCTCTTCCAATCTGTTGCTCCGTTGGTCACGTGCGCGAGAGTATTTCTTGGGCGTGGGCCAATTGAGTGTCCCGATCCAATTTGCTTCGATTCCGTTCGTTGCCTCAAAGTAACAGTACTCGGGTTTTTTTTTTTAACGAATCGCCTGGTTGACTTCCACGTGCTTCCTTTTCCGCTTACAACCTGAATCCGCCTTGCTCCCCCTTGATCTCAAGTATCAGCAGATGGTTGATTGATTCATCTGATTAAAGGAAAGTTCATAACAGATCTGATCACAGGAAAGTTCACAGCATAATTACGTCTTTTAATTTGTTGACTTTATAACTTCCACGTGGTAATTACTGGATACTTCTAAATTATTGGTAGATGCGGCTTATTCAAAGGTGTTTAGTTTTGGAAAGTTATAATGCATGTATAGTAACAGAGTGGTAGAAAGGTGAGAGAGCTTGATAGTAGTTAGGACTCTAAAATTGTCGGAAATTCATCATTGGCATCAACCCACCGTAAGCAATTTGGCGACAAGGGATCCTAGAGTTTCAACGTTCCCCTCATCACAGTGAGGACACCGTTCGATAGTTCTGTCCACTCAGCATCAAAGCATGCATCGGACGCCCATTAAAAAAATTCCCCGCCGTCGGAGTCCGATCTCTGGCTGCTGTTCCAAAAATCCATAAATTATTCCTCGAAAAATCTAACCGGTGTTAATTTCAGCTTTGAATGATCGCTTACTCATTGCTTACGATAAGGAGTGATCGGAAGACTCCCATTCAAAAGACATGAACCAGGCCACGAAACAAAATGGGATTGTATTTGGAGGAAAATTGTCCTTGACGAAAATCGGTTTATAGAATGAAGGTCATTAAGAGATGGAAGGAGGATGCTAGAAATAAATTATATATGAATTGCAGCAAGCGGAGAATCGTGGTAGAAAAGGAAGGTCGAATGAGAGGAGTGACTTGGAGGATGGTATTCAAAGATGGACGATGAGCGAAGAAGACGGATGAGTGAACCATGCGTTGTATGTATTGCGGGTGAAAGAAATTGAGTAGTATTTTTAACCTACGCTGCAATTGCAAATTAGTAATGAGGTATGAAAAATCACACACATATATACATATTAAAGTGGTATAAAGCATTTAGAATTTGTCCAGTAGTTTCTTCTATTCAGAAGTGTCTTTCAAATTTTGTACCTTCTTAAAAAATTTCAAAACCAACGCATTTTAAGTTTATTATAAAGAAACTAGGTCTAATATACCCTTAGGTTGTGATATTAGACTAGTTCTTCTTTGATGATATTTAAATTTTGTAAAAGAGTATCATGATGATATTTATGTTAAGATGAAGATATTTGATTACCTTATTTTTTGCCCGTAAGATGCACTCCTTTTATTCGAAAATTTCTGATGAAAGTAGTCTGCACCTTATGTGTCAATGATTGGTATAAGCGTATTAAAATGATTCATAAATATTGAATAAAAAGAGTTCCTTTACCTATATACATATAAATAGTTTAGCCTACGTTTCTCAAAGCGTCTCGGATTTGAACATGAGACCCTATGGTCATCCACTCAACAATCTGATTTGGTTTAACTATCTCCCTTATGATAAAAATACCTTTAATATTAATGCTGATTTTTAAATTAAACATTCACCAATTTGTTCTTGTAAATTTCTAACTTAAAAATATTCTGGTTATTACGTTTTCTAAAATTTAGCCCGAAAGTTATAGGCGCTTCTTTTATCCTGGTAATACGCTATTTTAATTCTTAAAAAATTGAAATAAAAACATTTTTTTGTGTCGGTGGTATCTTAAAATATTATTACTGTCACTTTTATTTCACTATTTTAGTTCTTTGAAATTCCATTAGATTCTAGACGATAAAGGTTAGTGTGTAGTAATATGGTTTGGTGAATATGTTTAAAATCACAAGTTTCAGAATAAAACAAAGAAATGTAACGAATTTAATTTTAGAGCCCACATCATTACTGAGCACATTACCTCAAAAGAGAATAATAAGAATAAAAATAAAAGAGAAAATTTTTTTACTCTACCCGGTAATCTGCGATATAACAGAATACCAGTGGGCAAGATAGGGTTAAACTCAACAATAGAAGGGCCCTAGTTTCTATTATTAGGTACTTTACGATTTTACAGAAAGATATATGTACTTCTCGGAACATATACAATTTAGTCTACGTTTCCCAAAGCGTCTCGGATTTAAACATGAGACCCTGTAGTCAGCCATTCAACGATATGTCAATTCGGTCTGATATATGAACGGAAAAAATGATATTGCGTATAAAAAATTTATAAAGTGAAACGAGAATTCATAGGAATTATGAATAGGTATAACTTCAGTGTGAAAACTTAAAATCTTACGCCGACCGTGCTAGCCTGGTGGGTAGCATGCTCGCCGGCTAATCCAAAGGTCACGGGTTCGTGTGCCGCCCAGGGCATGGGTGTTGTGGTTGTTCAGATTGGTTTTTCTGATTTAAAGAGGTGAGAAATGACTATAGCCGTCGATGAATCCTTTAAACAAAAATGCTACCGCTACTACTACTTAAAATCTTACTCTCCCTGTTGGATTTTATTGCTTCTTGGTGGAGATTTTATTTTTAAAATCACACCACTTTCCGTTATTGGCCTTTCAGTTGCTAGTGGCTATATCTTCCATATTATGTTCCTCATTTGGAATTTTCACTGCAGTTTATTATGATTTATACAATTTTTTTCAAATTTAATTACCTACTCTTAAGCCAGGGCAAATAATTGACGAATCACTATACCGGTGCTGAGAGATATACTTAATTATATATAGGTCATTGAAATAGCATTAGTGCATTGAACCTCTTGGAGAAAATTGTGTCATGAAAGTAAAGGCAATAGAAACCTATTATGCGCCTTCAGTCCATTAGAAAGTATCGGGGTGAATGGGAGTCTAGCCGACTTTCAGCTGGACGCATAAGGCTCAAGCACTGCTTTAGCTTAATGGTCAGCAGTTACTGGTTTCTTAGAACTATCTAGTGTCTCATGCTGCGGTTACGTAAGTGGAATCCGTAGCTACTTTAATCATAAGATACCTGCTAATCCGTTGGCTTCACTTTGGGTGAATGTTATGCTTTGGAGAAGAATTATTTTGAATTTTAGCATTCCTGGAACTTTTCTTTCCGGAAAACCTCTTCATCTTGAAATGACAACAAAATATTAAGAGTACCACAAAGCATATTTTTAAACTTAGCGATTGTGGTAAATCAAGTATTTGACATCTAGTGGTGTAAGAATGATTGATATAAGAATAATTAAGATACCTTTTTTGTCTATTTAAATATAATTAGAAGAAAATTAAGGGCAGATTACTTTTTATCGTAGTTTTTGATGGCAATAGAAAAAGTACCCAACTTCCTCCTATTCGTTATCATTAGTCTGTAAATAGTCTATTAATAGTATCCTGATGTACGATTTCGGCAAAAACTTTTGCGTGTTATTGAGGAATAAAAATTTGAAAGAAAATATAGTTTAAATATGGCAAATGAATGAATTTTGTACTTTAGTTCTTTATACATGAAAAAAATGTAATTTTAGGAATGTTGGATAATAGAAATTTGGAGTAGTTAGGAGATTTCCAGGAATTAACTATGCCGTTACTGCCAAGAACCGTCCGCTTAGTAGTTTATCAATAAGGGTCTCAAAAATTACCGACTCATCTTTACGATCATCTTGCAAAAGAATTTACTATTTGTAGATATGAAGCTTGATAATGAGAGCGGTGGCAGGAGTTAGTCTTCCATTCAATTAATAGGTAACCGGCTTAAAATTTCGTTGATATATTTCTTTTAATCATATTATCTTCAGTGAAAATTTCGTTATGGCTTAGTAATTGCAGTGGCTGGCTCGAAAATCACGAAAATATCTCGCGGAGTCGCGAAATGAAGAAATAAACCTTTTCATTTCCAAGTCACGAATTCCAGATTCCTTTGTAGCTGGGTCACAGCAAAGAAATGCTCCCATATTTCCATTTGAAAACATACTTTTAGGGTACATTTTCCTTTACTTATTGAGTTTTCACCGCGACGATGTGATTTATTCTTTACTTTATTTTTAGTCTATTACATTTACTCCAATGTGTGTTCTTGGATTTGAATTCTTCCTGGTCGTCTTTTTTTTTGTCCCACTTTCAACATGCATCCAAATGGAAAGAATGCTTCCATATTTTTTCGAATGTCTCCTTTACTGCAGAAAAATATATTTTTATTTCATAATCATTTCATTTTAAATTTCATTCGACAAAGTTAATCCACCAGAACCGTGACTCTTGGTCACACCTGAGACACTCAGTTTTACTCATCATGAAATGCTACTGTCTGTTAAGAAAAACTTTTAAAAATTTGCAAGGTGGTTTTATTAAAACCTTGAGAATACGTAAATATGTCTCCTCAAGGAAGTAAATTTGTGTTCACACCATTAAATTACGTTTCTAAACATCCAAAATGTTTAATAGTACTCATTTCGACTTTGATTATAACATACGATAACTTAGAATGCGGTTTCATGACAGTGGATAACAAATCTTATCATTGACATAAATTTCACCTTTGTGAGGAATCCGGAAGCAATCTCTTTTTTTCCTTTAGCGACCTTGGTAAATATATTTCCATCACCATCGCCTTCATATGCTCGTGGGTTGGGTGAGCTACAAGGAAGTCCCTAAATCCATCATGAGATGAAAACACCCTGCCCTATTTCTTTTAACTTGAATCAGTCACTTACAACCCTTACACAGGTATCCCTCTTCAACCACGGGGGTTACGTCCATGTTCAGCGTGTGGTTTCAAGTTTAGTCATTACTATCAGGTTCATTAGACCGGGAGAAAAGGTATAAAATGACAGGAATGGAAGGGTAGAGACGTAAAAAACCCCGCGTTTGGAAAACCACCAAAAAGTATTTGGAAAATTGAGGGTTAAGTTTTGTTTCCCACCAAAATATAGTAAAACTTTCCGCAGCTTTATTTAAAATAGGATAATTTGCATTAGTATAAGGTAGGAATATCCCTTCCCACTACTCGATAGTGATCTCTCGTAGAATAGCTGATATAGTTATTGAAAAAGTTGGGTTCACTTTCATCTGCGTTGGAATGTTTTAACTAAATCAATCGATTTCTCTTGCTCTAAAATTGTTCTAAAAATGAATTCCCATTGCTCAGGGTTAATTCCCAACATAAGCATTTGGCATATCGCAACGCGTGCATTACCTATTAACATGGCTAATAATGGCTCATTTGAAATATTGACTTACTTCACACAATCTTTAGTGGTTGGTCAAAAACGTGAATAAAAAAGGGATATGTCCACGGTTGAGAAAGGTAGTACTTAAAAAGTGGGCCGTGGATAAGCAAAGGCCGCGGTAGACAAAACCGCGGCTGAAAAGCGAAACCTGTATTTTAAATTTAAACGATCGAAATTTCTTATTGGTAGTCCAGTAGTCTAAGCCTTAGATTAGTGTGTATCAGGTTTCGGCTATGAAAACTAGTTTCTTTCCTATATAATAGCCAATTTTAAATCCAAATATTGTGATAATATGAGTTCTGGATTTTACTCGGAAACGGTAAATGAATTGAGGTGGAATGAATTATTTTCTCTTCCGAAAATATAATAACGTCACTCAAGATGGTGCTTACTTCGTGTTGAGTCTCCTTTATCACGTGATGCCTCACATGGACCAGGTTTTTGATTGATTTCCATGGTAATTCCGCGAATCAGATAATCGCAATCTCATTCACATGGGTCGTCTGATCTTTATTTAATAACTCTAGTACGAATATCAACACATGCGATTATCTCCAAAAGATGCAAAAGGCGAACATCTTTTCGAGAACACCTTTACTAAACAAACCTGGATGGATTTGTTTTTGCAATTTTACATGCTTTGGAGTCTTCCCGCATTGATTGTGTCCCTCGGTAAGGAGTGAGTGTGTCTTACTACTGTTCGAGGACGTGTTAAATACTCCAGAGTAAGTATTTAGGTTCGTGTGGAGGAAGAGAGTGAGAGCTTTGACAGTTTAACTTGGATCACACAAACGTGTTATTTTTAAAACTAAAGCCTCTTTCCATAATTTTCATCGAAATTTCCATTACTCTCAGTTATTTATATCCCATTCATCAGCAGAAATATTTTCAACCAACATCATCAGGCTTGACAGTGACCATCAAGATGAATTTTTACTTTTCTTTTTCTAACCACAACGCGTTCGTTCGTCACCTGGCACGGTACAGAAAATGTTACCG
Source organism: Rhinocypha anisoptera (assembly GCA_011762765.2). Taxonomy (NCBI): domain Eukaryota; kingdom Metazoa; phylum Arthropoda; class Insecta; order Odonata; family Chlorocyphidae; genus Rhinocypha; species Rhinocypha anisoptera. The sequence continues at coordinate 1,780 of WURS02131704.1, read as the reverse complement.
TTGTTATCTTGCTCGAAATGGGTTGAAACGATATTTTCCCATTCAGTCGGAGATCTGACGTATCAATCGCCACCGAACATTTGGAGTGCAGCCAATCGTGGAGTTCATTCATGTGGCCTCTTCCAGTCGTGTGCATGCTGACCCTTCAGTGACACACAGAGTGGGAGACAGACGGAGTCGATGTCTTCTTCTAGGGATTTCCATGCCTTTCCCTCCTTCCTGCTCGCCTCTTGTGTGTTTCGGAGTGCGCATCCGTTTTTCGCGTGCACTCGTCAGCAGTATATCTCATTTCTCACCGTTCTCTCTCCTCCTCGCGTAATATCTCTCTCTCTCTCGTTTTTTCTTCTTTGTTTGTAGTGCGAGAGAGCGTGTATGGCTTCGGTGCGGCAAACGACCCTACGTGGCCCCAATCCCGACAGATCTATTACTGCGAATTCTCATGCCGTTCTCCCCTAGCGAGCTCGAGAGTCTTCCGTTTCACACGATACAACTCTCTCTCTCTCCCCCGTGGGTCGAGGGCCCCTTTTCGATCACCAGGAATGCATCGGAAAACAGAAAAAAACTGCGACCAAGCGTCCGTGCCGAATTTTATAATTTAATTTGACGCTGCCCTCCGCAAGAATATCTGATTTTTCACTTTTGAGACTCTTGATGCCTCATGGAAAAGTATTTTTCTTCTACTCGAAGGTGAAAGATTGAATTTCACCATGCCGTTGAGCTGGATAGAAAATTATTTCGGTTCCCTTTGCTATATTCCTCCCTGAACAATTTATAAAATTTACATTTTAAAGGGTAATTTTATAGTCTATTCATACTTGACCAAAAAAAGATTTTTCAATCCAAAGTAAGTCCAAAGTGGAATAAATAACTGTTTGTTTACTAAATATTCCTCACTATTCTTGAATTTTTTGTTTTTTTTTTGCCTCCCGGACTCAAGTACTTTTAAGGGAAAAGGTTTTCTCTAAGTCTTCAGTTAGGAACTTATTTAATATCACTGAAATTTCTTTTTAAAATATCAGAAGCCAAAAGGAATAAGAAATAAGATTCTATTCTCCATTTTGGCTAGCAGATTTAATTGCTGCACTTGCTTTTTATTTTTCTCCACCGATCAAATAAAAAAAAACATTGTTCGACCAATAATGCACAATTACTAACATTTATTAATATTCATGCGACTTCTTCTCCTGTAGCTTTTACTTACCTTTGTTCGCTATTCCTCGTTTCCCTTTTCCACTCTTTCCTGTTCCCCGTATCGCTCGAACTTAGCCCTTTCTCCCCGCAAGATTACCTGCCAGAATCGGTGGCGGTACCGTCCTGCATATGGGTTTTTGAAAAAGTAAATGAAAAATGTGCCTTCGACTTCCGTAACATACTTCCATTATACCTGTGGTCTTCCTCTGTGTCTCCTGCCCCACAATTTGAAGATCCAGTACCTTCTTCACAACGTGGCTCTCTTCCCTCCTCATCGCATGCCCACAAAACTGAAGCTTTCCTGAGAAATGTTCGACGTCTCTACCACTCTCTACCCGACTCACGGAGTCGGTCATTCCTCCTCGTCTTGCCCACTGTCCCCTTATCAGCATTACCAGCCAGTGTCTTCTCCGACACCTTCCTCGCAAACCAGCGCATCACAGTTGGTCTCACCACTGACTTTAAGGCCTTTCCTCTTTGTCTTTCTCATCCGTATTGACGCACACCACACTAGCCGACCGGGTTAGCCTGGTGGGTAGCGTGCTCGCCGGCTAACCCAAATGTCGCGGGTTCGAATCCCGCCCAGGGC
>WURS02131597.1:0-47450 GCA_011762765.2 Rhinocypha anisoptera | reverse complement strand
CGGCAGGATTCGAACCTGCGCGGGCAGAGCCCAATGGATTTCGAGTCCATCGCCTTAACCACTCGGCCACAACTGCATTAGTTACCTCTCCTGGCCTTGCCTCGCGCTATATGTGCGATGTGTAGAAAGCAGTGTTTGGGTGCAAATAGTGACGCACTGTGGTCTGTTTACGTTTTGATTCACGGTCGGTATTTCGTAATGACACGCGGCGCGCGTCTCTCCATCGGTGGTCACATGCAACGATCACGACGCCATCGACCCGATTAGTGCGCGGCGATACGAGTCGAGGTGATTGCTGGCACTACTCCGCCTCCCTCTCACCTGTGCCACCTCGACTCGCACTACTCGTCCAAGATGAGTCAAGCTCAAATTGTAGTCTAACTCGAGTACACTTAGTGGTGGTTGTTTTGCCTGAGTGTGTGTGTGTAACAGTGCCTGCAACAACAACACCCACCATGTCTGATGCCTTGAAATCAGATCATTCCAGTGATAACAATGCTCAAACCGATTCTCATGTAACCAATGAGGGTGCTGTCCAGTCAGCTGACCGAAAACTAATCACCGCTCCACTTCGTCTTGATGCACAAGAGTTCTGCGGCTTCATCGAAGATGAGCTGGTTGACTTTGAAACAGCAGAAGAATTTCTTCTGCATTTTTCTCGAATCGGTCAAGTTATGTTTGTTAAGAAATTGATAACACTAAGAGATACAAATGAGGTTCCCTTGAATATCAACTGTAAAGGTAAACTAGTGTGGAACGTGATGTGCAAAATGTTGACAATGTTGATGTAATCTTACAGGTGAGAGCAAGTCAAACTATGGCTGGTCACCACTGCACCTCGCAGCTTACTTTGGCCATGCTGATGTAGTCGAGGTACTTCTTGAGAATGGAGCCGATGTTGACATCCAGAACGAGGAAGGGGACACTCCACTGCATAAAGCCGCTTACACGGGTCGCGAGCAGATTGTAGTACAACTACTTGCTAGTCAGGCCAACGTGTTTCTCATCAACGGTGATGGACTTCGGCCGTACGAGTTGACCCAAAGTGCATCTATTCGACAACTGTTAGCAGCCGCAGAAAAGTCCGACATTAGGCGCCGTGAAGATAAATTTCTAAGTTCGGCAAGGACGGGAGATGTAGCTATGTTGAAGCAACTGCTCGAGGATACGACCAGTCCGGTCAACATAAATTGCGTGGACACATCAGGTAATACAGCTCTTCATTGCGCCGCATACCGTGGTCAAAACGAAGCCGTAATTTTTTTGCTTAAAAACGGAATCGACACCACCACCAAGAACAATCGAGGTCAGATGGCTTCCAACCTCGCCACTACCATCTCTCTCAAGCAACTGATTCAAGAAGTTCATCTCTCGGTGATGACACCTAAGGCTATTTCCTCGCTCAAGAATCGATCTGTGTCCCGCTACGAAGGACTTCTTTTTCGAAAAGGTCGATTCTTTGGCTGGAAGCTTAACTGGGCTGTGTTAGAGCGAGGTGTGTTTTCGTTTTTTGCCAACCGAGCTGATGCCACCACTGGTGCCAGACGCAAGGGCTATAAGTACTTGGAAGGTGCTATGACCGAGGTGCTGCCACAGACAGACAATCCTCTCACCTTCATCATCATCTTTGGTGATCGCTCACGCGCCATGTTTTGCTTGCCCAAGAGCCAGAGTGAACTTGATCTCCAAAAGTGGATCAGTGCCATTAACGATCATATCTACTTTGGGACCAACTTTATTAAACAGGTATTTCTAATGCGCACTTGTTTGCCAATATACCACTTGGGATCACTTTGCTTTTAGGGCACCTTTATTGATGACTCTGATGACGAGGATGAGGCGGCAAAACTACTGTCATCGCCTTCCGTTCAAGATATGATTTTGACAGCTAATGCTCACCAGAAGATTTTGGAGAAGCACATTGGTGCACTGCAGCAGTTGCTCGATGATGAGTCATTGTTTGCCTGTAATTATGCCTTTTTCCCAACCCGGGAGCTGTGAATAGTACTGGTTAGTTCTCACCGAGTCATTCGCCCAACTCTTGCAGCGGGTAACTTCGAGGATTCGATCAACGATGACAGCACCACCGCGGTGCACGGCTCACAGGCTTCACTTCCCAGCTCCACCGTGCTTTCCATCAAGTTCCATCTCAATCTTATACTCGAATCGTCGCGTAACTCGAATTCCTCGCTTACCCAGTGTCTCACTTTGATCTCACGCCAGAACGAGGTGTGATTGGTTGGAATTAATCTGATTAAATTACAAGTGTAATCTGATTTGCAGGCTCGTCAGCATCAGATAAGACAAGAACAGGAAAAAGTGCGTGTTTTGGAGGAAGCACTGCAGTTGTTAGCTCGCGAACACCACGACCTGGAACGTTCGGTGTTGACCAACTCTATGTCGATGTCTACCACGGGCAACAATACGGTGGCGGACAGTCTCCTACTGAGCACCGGTCAGAGTCGATCCCGACCAACTGTGGACCGAGTTCGCTCCATCGGTTGTCTCTCCCAATCTACCACCGACATAGACGAGTTCTACGATGCTTTCGATGACATCGACGACGAAGATGGCGAATTTTTAGAGGATCTCTCTGATAAAACTGCCGTTCCCGATCAGATTGACAACAAAGCTCGACTTTGCTCCGACCCCAGCAAAATGAACGAGTTTTTCTCCTTGGAAAAGACCTCGAGGGGCGAGTTCCTCACAGCTCAGGATGCCACAATTAATGATTCCTTATCGACTCTCTCGCCCGACGACGACGAGAATAAGACTCTGGCTTCGGATGATATTCCTTATTCTCGGTACGTACTTAATTTATTTTATTATAATTTATTTTAGCTTGTTAGTGCAAGTTATAAGTTTATTGACGTGTGCATCAGCTTTAAATAATTGGTTCTGATTATTAGGTGCGCTGAGGAATAATGAACTATTAATGCTAGACTAGAATGGCATTTTGTGCACATGGGAGCCACGGTCTACTTTTTTCCTTAACACTTTGACATCTTTATTATTCGATCGCATTCTGATTTTGTTTTGTTTGCTATTTGGTCTTTTGTTCGTGTGATTTATCGCTTGACGTGCGCTATTTGTCATCTCCTGGTTGGGTTCGCTGAATGAACTGGCCGGACATCGAGAGGGGCTGGTTTGGCCTGGCCTGGGGGGCACGTCATGGGATTGACTTAGCCCCATCGTTTGGTCCAACATGGCCACTGATATTGGACGCTGTTCGCTGCGTAATGCTTGAACCAATTGTATATATCAATAATTATGACCAAGAAAGCCATAATGGCTTGAACTGGTGCAATCGATTGCTTTGCCTAACGACTTTGAGCACTACTGCCTCGCTGCCTCCGATGTTTGTCTTCATTGGCCAACATCTGTCTGCGATCTCATTTGAATAGATCCAGACAGCGAGCAGATCGGAGTCATTGGTGCGGGCCAATTTCATTGATTACACGGTGCCCTGACTGCTGGTGCTCCGGTCGGCCTGCCAGCTCCAATTGTACCAGGTCGAGCAGGGCTGCAAATTGGCTCCTCGGTGCCCGGTACCCAGTGTCGGTGCTCAATTCGAAGGCGTTGCGATTCATTTCAATTATCTTGCAGCACACCGCAAACAGTCGATCTGCCCATGGGCTCGCTACCTAATGAGATGAGTCCTCCGAGTCTTGTTTGTCCTGGTGGCGCATTTGGTTCGATTGCGAGGAGCTGCGTCGTCCAAGTGGAACCCAGCCAGTGAGCGTGCCCAACAATGCGACAGATCGTTAGCCATAGATCATCATTTATTCGCATGGCCACTGTTCGATTTCTTGCTCCCGCCTCGTATTAAACTCTCGACTCGAGACGCGTCAAGCCTCAAGAGTTAAGCGCTTTGGAAGCTGAGCTACTGCTGTTGCGAGCCACTCGCACCAGAACGGGTCAAGCTTAATTCTCTTGTCCTGAAGCTGTCGTTGCAGGCCTGGGCATGCATGCTGCTAGCAGACTTCCATGCTGCTGCCTAGTTTGTGTTGGACGCACTACTCGATAGACCCTAGAAAGAGGCGTTATGGGATTCAGAAGGGTGCTCTGGCTGAAAGTGATAACTGAATCAGTTGGGCAGTGTGGGAGCGAGTCCCAGAGGCTACCTCCTCTTTCCAGCGTCTGTCGAAGTTTACTACCCATCACCGTTGCGTCGGTGTTATATAAACTCAGCTGCAAACCGACTGTTTGGCAGATAGCACAAAACAGTTCCAAAGTGTGGCGACTCACCAATCTCAACTGAGTAATTCTTGATTAGCGTGCGTGGTGCCAGCTTTTCGGTCTGTGTTTGATGGTGGGCACCAGTCGAGGTCGAGCTTGTGCTCTCTGAAATTGCTCGGAGGCTTGCTACCTTGTCACTCGTTGGATGTTGACGCAACGTTGGCCTCGTCAGCGTGCTTGCCTCAGTGCAGCAGGCCTGTCGCCGCGGTGTCCCACAACAAAGACCACAATTCATTCACTGCTGGACTGTTCACGCCCGATTGCCACCAAACGAGCAGAGTCGACTTTCTCTATCGCACTTGGCTTGATCACTTATCGGCCAGTTTCACTCACCAAGCTCAGTATCCAGAAAAAGAGACAAGCACCCACTCGAGTCGGTGATATACCGATCAGTGCCTCTCGCCCCAAGCATCACCAACCCACTCTCACCTTGATCAACTGCACACCAATTTAGTTAGTCAGTACTTGAGACTCGAAGTCGACTGTCTGCTATCAAGGCATAGCTCACTTGCTCTCACTCAGCGCCACTTGTGAACTGACTGGCAAGCAAATACAGTGGCAGTTTTGTGGCTTCGCACCCAACGGTTTGTTCCGTTCATTGAGTGTTATTGGTGGTGGCATGCAGTTGCCAAGCATCACCATTGGTGCAGACGTTCTGACCTGGTGACTCACCCCTGTCCACATCATTCGCTATCATTATCACGTGGCAACCGAGCTTCGCCTAAACCGCATCTCTGCGCATTGCGGAATCTGGTTGCGCAGCTCTGATTACTTCTCAATCTGGCATCAACATCGTGCGCTATTTAGTGGATGTAGTGACAATATTGTTCTTGTTTTTACGGCGGTCTTTGGAAAGTCATCAAAAACGTATACACTGCTAACATTTACGACTTCCCTTCTCACCCCACCGGCCGTCATCTTTCTGGTCTTGTTCTTGGTTCTGGTCTTGATAGCAATCGAGGCTACCAACAGCGTAGCGGCGAGAAAGGCTGCCGCCGCAAGGCGACGCCGACTTCGCACAGGACCCGATCCTGTCTAATTAGGCCAGTTGTGCCAATGCGTAAGGCCCGCCACAAAGTGGTAGCCGGACAATCCTTATTTGATCCATCGATGTGACGATGGACTTAATCAACCCTTATACCAACACCCTTAGCAACAAGAACTCGTATCACATGGGTGACACGAGTCGTTGCACCCTGGAGCCTTTCAATCGAGCTGTGAGGTTTGTTTCCTCTCTCTCTCTCTCTTTCTCTCTTATAGCACCTTGAGCTTTACTCTCCTCACACTTTTGACCTCTTTCTTATGTGCGTGTATAGAAGAGCTTACTTTTGTAGAATGCTTTGTTCCACGCTTGACAGTTGAGTTGTGATTTAAAATTTAAATTAAATAATTCTTGCTTGTTTGTGGCCCAGAGAGCGTCTACCCGCACCGATGGTGCCTCGTGACGAGGTGGGACTGTGGAGTATTCTGAAGCACTGCATCGGGAAGGAGTTGTCAAAGATCACGTTTCCGGTGGTGTTCAACGAACCGCTCAGCTTCCTTCAGCGCATGACAGAAATCTTTCAATACTCGGAGTATCTCAATATCGCTGATCAGTGCGAGAACATCGTGGAGCGGATGGAGGTAGGCACTGGCCGCTCACTGGCTCGCGTTGGGTGCCTTTGCCCTCCCAATTGCCAATTAGTTCGAGTTTTGCCATATTAATTTCGCTTGGTTTGCCAGAATGTGTGCACATTCATCGTTTCTGCTTACTCATCAAACTGGCTACGTCTCAACAAGCCGTTCAATCCGCTGCTGGGCGAGACCTTCGAGTATGAAATCGAGAGCAGTGAGACACGAGTGGTGTTTGAGCAGGTGTCGCACCACCCACCAATCAGCGCCTGGCACGCTGAGTCACCACACTATGTTCTGCGCGGCACTATTTGTCCCAAACTCCGATTCTGGGGCAAATCGATTGAGGTTAAGCCCGAGGGTTCTATCACTCTCGAACTCAAGAGCAAGGGAGAGGTGTACACCTGGAAATCGGTGAACTGTTGCGTGCACAACATCATTGTCGGCAAACTTTGGTTTGAACAGGTTAGTTGTCTACACCTAGCTAGTTTTTAACTTATCACCAACGTTTGGTCCTTTTAAGTATGGAACAATTGAAGTACACAATCGCACCAACAACTACAAGATCAATCTTAACTTTAAGCCAGCTGGATGGTTTGGGCATGACCTAAATCGATTCGAGGGATTTATCCTCAATGCCAACAAGGAGAAGGTTCGATTTTTGTATGGCAAATGGAATGACTATCTCAAATCGGCGACGGTTGAAGATTACGATGAGTACATGAAAGTGAACAATAACAAATTTCGCGCTCCAGACAAGCCCTCAGATGACTTAACTCACTCCACTCCTCGCAAGTTGATTTCCAAGTTCACCAAACAGCTGACTGGTGGATCGATTGATCTAACCAACAACAATAACGATGCCATTGAGACAAGCATTCCCAAGAATCTCCCTCCCGAGGAGCCAAATGGTGACATTCCCAAGAGTGACTCATCTCACTCGTTAGACATTTCCAACTCACGAATTTTATGGAAGGCCCAGCCAAGACCAGAACACTCCTCGCAATACTATCACTTCAACCATTTCACTTTTGGTCTCAACGAGCTACCGTCGGATAGTGAGTTCCTAGGTCGTTTGCCCACCACCGACTCGCGGTTTAGGCCAGACATTCGCAAGTTGGAGGAAGGTGATCTCGGTGAGTTTGCTCTAGCAGTAGACTTGTCCAGGGAATTTGTGGGGTGGTAAACCAATTTGAAGGTAGAGAGTGTAGAGAACAGTATTTAGAAGGCTTTATATAGACCAATTCGAATTTATTCTTAGCTTATAAGGAGGTTATTGGATTAGAGTCTCTACAGCTGAGAATATTCTCACAGTGGACAACATTCTTGACATTATATTAAAATCTCAATGTTTCAATTTGTTATTGAGGTTAAGGTTGAACCACCCAATCCCGATCAGAACGATACAATCTCGCTACTCAACTTTTATCGGTACAGATAGTGAATGCACTTTAGGTAATTACATTGTATTTTGTAACCATTAGAAGATATTAGCTTTACTTGTTAAGTGTTATTGCTTCTCTATGTTCTACTCAGATCATTTTTATGAAATTTATGAATGAACGCCAAATTCTTTTTTAACAGTGGATTTTTTAACTCTTGCAATCAAAAAGACCAAACTTTAGCTACGTATTAATTCACATCTTTTTGGCCTACGGAACCAATTTTTGGGCAATTTATGATAGTACTTTTAAACTTTTGATTTATGTAAAAAAATTAATACATTTTAAACTTTTAAATAATAAGTCTTGTTTTGCTTGAGCTTATTTTGGGCTAGTATGAATGGTATTAAAACCAACATGCAAAATAAACGAGTAGTGTTTTGAGCAATACTTTTGAGTAAAGTTCATATTTTTTAAACAAATGACATTACTACTCAAAAAGTTTAAATTAGATATACCCTCATTTTAAAATGATGAAAAATTTTGTTGTAAAGGATACTCTATTACGGTTAATTAATTTTAAAAATATTAATATAACTCTCGAAAACAGAAGTAATTTAGTTGGAACACAATTGGGACTAGTTTCAGAAATGAATAATTAAATAGATAGAACAAATTCAGCTTAATTGAGCTCAAGCAAACAATGGCTGACAATGGGCAAAGAAGTGTCAAGTGTGGTCGTTTTTCCCGCAAAAGTACCGTATATACTATACTATTATTATTAATAAGATTTTATTTTATCTTTAAAATGAAATACTTTATAAAGTGCTAATGATATTGTGCCGCGTCCGCGTCCCTTATGAACATTTTCCAACTGATAACTCTTCTTTATTCAACTTTAAAAATGGGGTTCTAGGACTAAATATAATTTACAATTTTAAATAAGGAGGGAGAGAGATTATTCTAAATTTAAATTCCTAGAAAATCATTTCCCGAGACTTTCACAATCAAAGTTCTAGGTATTAGCATGCTGATTACGGAAAAAATTAATTTAAAATCAAACCTAAATCTATATCAAGTAAAAAATTTTATTATTATAGTATTAGAATATTAGAGTCGTATTATAAGACACAATCTTTTCTGTGTGTCACACTTGGTGTCTATGGTGGCAGAGGTGGGATTCGAACCCAGAGAGAGAGAGAAGTTCGTTTATTGGAATGAGCCTTTTTGAGTAAACCCGTTTAGGTTGTAAATAAATCGTAACTTGTTTTCAAAACACAAACCCAATGAGTAAATTGCTACGGGTTAACCATTCTCATCTATTTTGGTCCGTAATACTGATTGACAAATGTTGTAGATGCTGCTGCATCGGAGAAGAATCGTTTGGAAGAGAAGCAACGAGAGGCTCGTCGACTGCGCAAGAAGCGAAAGGAGAAAGAGCACGAACCACTGTGAGTGATGTTTAGTTTGTGTGTCACCAATTTGTCCACTAACTGGGTTCGGTGTCGATCACAGGTGGTTCCGTATGGAAGTCAACCGACATACCAACGAAGATGACTGGCAGTTCAATAGCAACTACTGGCAACGCGACTGGTCTCGCTGCCCCGATATCTTCTAAACAAATCACCATGTCGCGTTTAGTGCCAACGTGCTGCTTACTTTTTGTTGTTGTTCTCGTCGAGTTTACGCATTGTTAATCCTTGCGGGCCACTTCGCACACAGGCATACATACACACTTTATATATATACATTTACAGTGAGACACATTCACATCAGTGCAGATGTAAATACTTATACTTCGGGACGCCGTCCGCGTGTCGCACTTCGCGTGCCATTGGCTTGATCTCCAGTTCACCGCGTGCGCACGCATTGTTATTTTATTTTATTTAACGATTAATTAAATTCTTTCTTCAATTGCTCATCTAATATTCATGGCATTGGCAGTAGCGAGAGATGGAAGGAGAACTACCAAGTTTACATTTTTAAAAAGTACCGCAATTTATTCATAACTCTGGCTGCAATCTCAAAGTGAAGAGGAGTTATTTGTGAGACATTAAGCTTCGTTCGGTAATCGATGAGTGAGATGACTTGACCCGAATTGCCCAAAGTGTGGCTTGGTTTGGCACATTCACCACAAAGCCTCAAATCGTAATCGACCGGTACTTTCACTTTTCTCATCCTCCCTTTTGTTCAGATTTGAATAGACCCAGCGATCGATGGCAAGGCTGGTTATAAAGTATAAATCAAAGCCGTTCGCCCAAAAAAGAGGCTTCAGTGACATCAACAGTGGCAGCAGTGGCTGACATGGAATTAAAGTTGGGTAGAAGAGAGTGCAGCTTCTGGGAACATCGGGACTATCTGGAAGCTTTGTTTAATTAGCCAGATCCATGTTAGGAATCGCGCCTAATAGCGGTAGAGCGCAATCGATTGGCTAGAGTTGGTGGGAGAATCGGGCTCAATGGAGTGCACAGCACGGACGCCACTCAGCATTGCTCGCTTATTTGTCCATGGCAGTGTTTGCGATAGCCACTGTCCCACCACCAGTCCGGACGCGCCACAGTTCCATTTACAAATGGTTCTTATCAGTGACACAGCAACTCGACGCGCGCGCCTTGCCACTTGGGTTCAGTGAAGCTAACTTGCCTGGGTCGACTCGAGTCACTCGGCCCATCAATCGTGTCCCCTCGTCACCGTCACCCCTCATTGTCCTCTCCCCCATTCCTTGCCCCTTCCACCCCCACCGAACCTACATGCCAACTGGACCAAACTTGTGACTTTGTCAACTTTGCACAGTGTTTACCCAGCAGTCTCATTATTGTCGGATTTGGCGTCACCGTTGGCCGCGATAACTTGCAAATGCAACGGAATACCCACTCGGGCGAGATCCATCTCTCCAAGCGCACTCCCGTCAATCGGGTTGTCTATATCACAAGACAAAAGTGACAACGTAATAGATCTATTTTGGTAGATGCAGATAGAAAGGTTGGGGCGCGCACGGGGAAAGCACTCAAGTGCGTGGTGGCCCCAAGAATCAACACCGGTCATGACGAGGTGAGGGTGCCACAGTGGCATGCCAACCTGTCACGTCGGGTTGCCACAAGCTCATTCAAGCCTCTTCTAAACAACTCATTTGAGGTGGCCCAATGCAATGCACCCACAACTGTGTTTGATTAATAAAACGAATTATTTCCAGGCTTGCAGTGATGGCGCATCCCTCATTCGCTTTTACTCTCATTTCCGTGCAGCTGTCGAGTGACAATGACAGCTGGAGATTGCCATCGCTAATAGCGTTTAATAGAAATTTTTACAACTAATTATACATGAAAAATAATTAAAAACTGACTATATAACAATCGAAGTGGGGGTAGTTGGTTGGTAACAAGAATCCGCAGTGGTAGTGAGGCACCAAATCGAGTGAGCACTTTTGGGCAGCGGCGACCAATGCCATCTGCCATCTCCACATGTGAGTGCGCCATTCGGTGCGGCGTGTGTGACAAGATTTAATAAGAAATCGATTTACGCCCAATAAATCACATTCGGTGGCGACAGAACACAAAAAATGGATTGCTAGAGACGTGCCGAGTTGGAGTGGTCGCCGCCGCCGGATGCCTGCACTGGCCACTGCGTGCGTGACTTGGCCGCGCTAGGTAAAATTGACCCCGATGCCGAACTGCAATCCCCGTTGGACTTTGTCCATCTTCTCACTTAGCACCGGCAAACAGTAGTTTATCTCGAGACGAACCTTGCTGCCGAACGATAACGACAGACCGGCACCGTACGAGAGACGTATGTTCTTCAGCAATTGGCGTGGGTTGTCGTCAATGTTACCTGCATTGACAAATGCATGCACGCGGAGGTACTCGTTGAAGGCATTCTTGAAGGGCAGTGGGTGGTAGAGGTGGACAGCACCTACCCAGTAGCTGAGCGCACCTAGTGCCGAACGGCCGGTCTCGCCGTGAGGACCAACCGCGTTCAGATGAAATCCTCTGAGGTTGAGTGGACCACCGAGAAAGAATTTGTCCGCCACCGTCACATTGCTAATACTTCGCATTGTTCCGCACTAGATTCACCGAAAGGTTAGAAACCAAGTACCACCGACAGGTCAATATTACCAACCTTAAAAGTAGTTTGCAGACTAGTGAGCCGACGAGCGGATAGTGCGAGGTTGTGCTGAAACTCGGCTTCATGCTTATGAAAGGAGACGCCGTCCTTGTGGAAGCCGGCATACTCATTGAAGAGCTTCACCACCCATCCCGAACTAGGCCACATGGGATTATCTCTTCGATCATAAGCGTACGTGTGCGAAATGGACGACTTGAGCGAGTGGCCAAATTGTTGCAGAATCTCCAACTCTGGCTGAAAACTTAGAAAACTCAAGTTTCTCCATGAGGTCTCCCAGCGAACAAAATGTAGATGGTTTAAACTTGGCTGAATGTTAAGATCGCAGATCAGATTGCGATCCAGCTGTTTAAAATCGCTCCACGGAGCATCTCTCGATGCCTGTAAGATGGAGACATCGATGCTTGAGTTCAAACTAGGCCACAGTGTTCGAAGCAAAGGCTTGGATAATGATGCAGACCAAGACGAGTAGTACTTGAGCGAATGCTCGAACTGACCTCGCAACTCCTCACCTGCAAACAGAGTTAATAAGTCAATTCAATCATGACGTAGCATAAGCGCAATAATCCTACCTCGACCGAGCAAATTGGGACTGCGTAACTCGAGGGTCAACGAAGCCTCGTTGGTGCTGCCAGAAGCATAGATACCACCGGCATATCGTCGGGTTTCTTCGACATCAAAGTTGATCGCCAAGTTGGTGACACCTTCATCACCGCCACCGCTCGACTTGGTCGCTTCATCAATTGATACCTGGACATTGCGAAAAAGGCCAAGCTCTCTGAATCGTTGTCGCACCTCTTTGATGCTGTGCACCACTTCTCCGAGGTCCGAAGTTCGCAAAAGAGGTTTCACGAGCTCATGCAAAATGTCATGCTTGGTGCGGTCGAGACCTTCAAAGTTGATGTGGTCCACCCGGGTCGGGATTGGCTTGGCACGCAAACGTTGCACCTCGTCACCCCCATTGTCCACCATGGTTGAACGAATGTGTTGAGGAGATAGGTACAGTCGGTACCAGAGTGTCAGTGCCAAGTGCCAGATCAGGTGATTTTGCCCTTCAACACACATACACACACAGACAAGCAAACGTGCACCCGGCACACTTGTCGTGTCCGCAGTAGAAATAGTGCACCGGTGGCAATAGACATCCTTTCAAAAGTGACCTCTTTTGAACTATTCAACCTTTTTAAACCACATACAATGTAACTTAGAGTTTTGAATTTTTATAATTTTATTTGCAATATTAACAAAACTTGTAGTCGTTCAGATTTATACTATATGCTCTAAGTAAAAGACATTACAAAACAAAGACGAGTAGCTGGTGTCCGAACGGAACACAACAGTCGCCTGACACGGTACGTTGACTTATTTGCCATCCTTCATCAAGTTTTGCAGTCGTTGGAGTTCGGCCTCGTGTTCCTTGATCTGATTCTCAATATCCGACTTTTGCTGATCAAGTGTCTTTTTCATCTTCTCCAGCTGCTCCTTTTGCTTTCGCCGGAAAAATTCCTCCTCACGAGCAGCTTCCATCTTGCCGAACGATCCACCGGCATCACGCACTGAACCACCAGATCCACCACCCTGTCAGTGATTCAATAAGTCACGTATTGACCGATTAGAGATAAATATATGACAATTCACATATTTTTTCCGCTAGCAATAACTCATTTTATTTTAATCATGACACCAACCTTGCCAGAACCAGATCCCCATTCAGACAAATTGCGAGAAGACATCCTATGAAGAATAATCACTTTTAGTTGACTTTTTTAATCAGATTGTCCTCGAACGAGGGCATAAATAATGATGAAATAAGTTGCAAAATTGCTTGTTTCAACAAACTGTTGGGTGATACTTACTGTATAACAGCTCGAAGTGAGCGCGGGACAGAGGTAATTCGGAGCATAATTGCAACTGAAAGTGGGAAGAGGTTAGAGGTGAAGACACAGGCGAAGAGGAGTCAACTAACCAGAAAAGAAGGTGAAGTTGATGTGAGTTAATAAATTGTAAGTGCAATGCGCGACACCACCACTTGTCCTCTGTTTGGTTTGTCTGCGGTGGAGGTCTGCTCACATACAGCGTGTTGGTTTGTTGGCGTCTTGGTGCAAAGCTAGTCGCAGTGATTTTCCCCGCTAATCAGCACCAGCTGGTCAGCTCGAGGTCCAAGGGCACTGATGGACCAGAATCGAGGAGTGCCAGATGGCACTGACCGAGAAGAGACCCAACCCTCAGCCAGTAGCACCACTTCACAATCCGACCCTGTCTTGCAGAACTGGAAGCCAAATGAAACCTTCTTCACGGAACTCACCTCGATGGGTTTCACTGCCGTGGCAGCCCGCAAGGCACTCTACTACACTGACAACGCTTCCACCGAGGTAGCCTGCGATTGGATCTTTCGAAACGAAGATGATCTCGACACGCCAATCGAGGTGGAGATTAAGCGCACTATTGACAATGACCGTGCTAAACCAGGCACCTCGGCTCAAGCCTTGGCCGAAGAGTCCAAAGATGATCTCTACAAAATGGTGTTTGTAGTCAACTCGGAGCTCTCGATGGGTGTGGGTAAGATTGCCGCACAAGTCGCTCACGCAGCTCTCGGCCTGCACCGAATGTTGATGCACTTCGAAGCCAAGTATGGCGAGGCACTCTTGACCTGGCTCGAGTATGGCGAGACCAAAATTGTTCTTCGCGGTGACACCACGAGTCACTTGATTGACTTGGAGAATAAAGCATTGCAATTGAAACTACCGTGCTATTTAGTGCACGACGCGGGCAAGACACAAGTCAAATCGGGCTCCACCACGGTGCTCGCCATTTTCGGTTCCAACCGATTAGTGGACCAAGTAACTGGTCACTTGAAACTCTACTGAGAACTCTCTATCTGACGCGAGGCTTATAGTACTTAAGCCAAAGAACTGCATCTAGCTTTGATCTTGCCTGAAAGGCCGCAAATTATGCATGTTACCCCATTCCTTTTTTTATGAACAAAACTCCACTATCATTAAGGATGATATTAAATTTTTGAATTAACATCATGTTAAAAATCATCTAAAAATTTATAACAGTGTTTTTATGTACAACAAACAAATTTAAAAAATTCTAACATAGACAGAGAACTTCTCATTGCTTCTTGAGATTTAACTTGTCCAGAGATTCCTTGATTGCGCTATCCAAACCGCCCTTGTCAGTTGTAGTTGGACTTGGAGTAGGGTCTTCTTCCGAAGGCTTTGGCTCAGTTGGTGGTGAGGATGACCAAAGTCGAATACTTCTGATGGAGGATTGGTTTGAGTGGATGAGTCGGGTAAGTTCACGAATCTCAGTACGTTGCTTCTCGGTGAGAAACTCGAGTTCTTGAATTCTCCGTTCAGTGTTGTTCCATCGCTCCTCGAGCACCTGAGCTTGGGCAGCAGAGTTTTTCGATTGTCGGTAATACTCGGCCGAGAGAGTCAACACGGCCACGAGAAAAATGATCGATTCACCGAGCAACTCGGCACCAAGCTCGATCGCAGCCGTTTCGTTCAACTTATTCACATTCGATGGCTTTCCGAGTCCTAAATTTAATAAACATCAAGTGACATCATTTTTTTATTTATTAACAGTTAATTGTAAACACTTACCTAAAAGTTTCATTTTAACATTAACCTCGAAGTAGTGATAGATCTGAGCGGGAGGCATGCAAATGTAGACACGAAAGAAATGACTGTTCTTGGCGCGATTCTTCATCCAGTTGGCCAGTGGCTTCGACACCTGCCTAACTGCCAACGCACCCAACTTGATCAAGGGAAAAGCTCCCACTGCCATGGTCAGGGGTTGATGCGATTGAACCACATCAATTTGCCCAGCATCGATGAGCAGACCACACTGCTCAACAACAGACGCTCACAAAGTGGCACACAAAGGTCAAATTTAATATCCACCTAATGTTTTTATTAAATTAACAATCAAACTTGTATTCGAGCCTAAAAAATATTAAAATTTATAAAAAGCAAAAAAAGTAACATGCATCAAAATTGGGCAACCTGGTGAAATCCAGTGGCAACTGGCGACCAATCTGACCGTCAACATCGATGGTAGTGCTGAGTCGTTCATCGATGTAAACATTGAGTGCCTCACAAGCTTGTGTGCCTCGCTTAACCTTTGCGTACCTTGACTCGTGTTGACTTCAGTTACTCTTCACCTCGAGTGCAGCCTTTCTCATCATGCAGAATCTCAAGTTGGCACGACAGTTGCCACTTGGCACTTTGAGGTAGGTTCAGTTTGAATGAGTTGAATAATAATTAGTATATGAATTGGTGCAAACTTACTCAATTTTGTGTTTTGGTTACGTCTCGACAGCAATCAAGTACGGCCTTTGCAATCTTACAGTCCTCTTGCTGTGATTCAGTTTGCAATTGGCAAAGTGAAGAAGCTTTACTATGGCTCGGAGAATCCCTACAACCCGCGTGATCCCGTGTTTGAGCAGATGGTCAAGGATGAGAAGTATAGCTTCAATCGGCCAGATCTTGCCAAGACGATCTACCTGCGCACCAAAGCCCGTGCTAAGGTGGTGGAACACAACAAACGTGTTCGCAAGTTAGATGACAAGATCAAGAACGGAGTCTACGATATGTCTAACTTTCAGAATAAGTTCTAGAGCCAGCACTTAGTCTTTTCTCATGTATAATCTGTAATAATAATGTTAATAGTGCTGATTTTATTATTAATTTATAATTGTAATAAATGTTGATATTTTAGATCATTGTTAATTTTATGAGTGTGTGTAATATTTAATTTTTTACATAACTCCTAAGCGATGTGGGGATTAGTAAAATACGATCGATCTGCAGATGAAAGAACTAGATTCATTTTTCTTCGCACCACTCGTTCTCGCGTCTAATCTGTTCCTCTTCTTGCGGAGTAAAGTCATTTTTGATGTTGAAAGTTTTACGAATCTCCTCAGGAGTCTTGCCTCGAATCATATTGGCCACCGTTTTGCACGTGACATCAAGCAGACCTTTGATGTCTAGATAGTTAGCAGCGAGAATAATCTCGAACAGTGTTCCTTGATCCACCTTCAAGAAGTCGGCGTCCCATGAGGCGATGTCGTCGGTTCGCTTCTCACGAGCATCATCATCCTCCGGAGTGGGTGGATCATTCTTGTGATAAGTGGCCCACTGAATCACTTTACGCAGGATGGCCGAGTTGACATTCTGCACGGGTATGGGCTCGCCGTCATCTTCGTCGATGCCGAGATCGTCCAGCATGGTGCGCAGCGTCACCGACATTCGAGCAACCTCGACGTCCACATCAAACACTTCACCATCGCTACTCTGCAGCTTAATGTTAGGCATGGTTAAGTCTGGCTTGTGAAGAGAACAAGGGTCCTGTCAACGAGAATCAGCTGAGTAAGACTATTGGTAGAAATAATACAAATTGCACCACAAAGACTAATACGTACGACGAAGAATCGATCAAAAGTGGAATCCGGTGTAAAACCGAGAGTGATAGGAGAAGACGAACAAAGAAGAAGTCAACGATCGGTAAAGATTCAACGACGACGACGACGGTCGGATGCCTGAACTCACTCGTATATGCTCCACTCGTCCACTCAACACAAACAATGCATTTCTATATACACTCGCATACTCGCCAAATTGTGTCGCGAGCAAGCCTGACTTTTCACAGAAGATGTTACGTGACTTGGTCGAAACCAGAATTTTCATGATAAACAATACAACATATCAAAGGCAAAAATTAATAAATAATTTTATTACTCAACAACTTTAAAATCACCTAAAATTTAAATGTTAAAAAATTATTTTGTTTCTTAAATAAGAATATCTCCTATAGCTTTCAAATAATATTTTAGAATTTTTCGAAACGATAACATTAAAAATAATAAAACCTTTCAAATTTAAGTCTTTTAATTGTGAAAAATTTTATTTTATACACTTTCTCCAATTTTACAATTATTATATTATTTTTACATTATTTTCTCCCCATATTCTCAATTTTCCTATTTTTAGTTCTCGCTTATCGTAAAATATTTTATTTTGACTTTTATTTTGATTTTGAATATATAAATATATATATATTCCTCGATTTCTCTTTTTAAATTTTATAATCAAATCTCTTTCTCACTCGACTTGTATTTGGAAGTTTCTAGATTAAAGAAGCTTAATTGTAACATATTTCTCTCCCCATTATCATCTTATTCTTTCTCACCCACATATACGGTCTACCCGTACTTTTCTATATTTTTACCATTAAGTAATAAAGATAATAAACACCAGTCATTTTTTATTTACTAATAAAAAGAAGAACAATTAGGTTATATTACATTATGTACACAGGACCACGATTGAGAATGAGTGAGACAGATAAATTCAAGGTTGCGTGCAATCCATCAAATTATCTGTTTTTAAGTTTTTTTAAGATATAAAGAGTTTGTGGAAGCAAAGTCTGGTTTGGCTGAAATTTTCTGGAAAAAGCTTGTGGGCAGTAGAGCCCTCTGGTGACCATAGCCACAGCATTAGGTCTCAAAAAAGACCCACACATCCGCGTAGTGCTTTCTTCTACTTGCTAACTGAGTGTTAAACTTGAACTTTAAGTTAAAGTAAAAGCAAGGTAAAACTTGAAGCACCACGGTAATTGCTATGCAAGATTGCTCACATCCGGATAGACTTGAATGAACCGATCGGCCAAGGTGGTGTAGTTGGAGTAGTTGCTCAACACCGAGTCACACTGACCGCTCTCGCTTGACTCGCACCTTTGCATATTAGCGAGCAACCGAGTCAAAGTGATCTTCAACTCCACAAAGGTAGGTCGAGCTTCTAGGTCTGTTTCCCAGCACTGAGTCATGATGTGGTGTATTTCCGTGGGACAGTTGGCTGGCTTATGCAATCGGTAGCCGTTGAGAAGCTGCTTACACAGGTCCGAGTTGTCAAACTCCTCGTAGGGATACGAGCCGAGGGTGAAGATCTCCCAGAGGACTACACCGAACGACCAGATGTCCGATTTGAGCGTGAAACGTGGTTTCTTCGTTGTCAAACACTCGATGGCCATCCACCGAATAGGCCGGTAGATGTCGTTGGTGAACACATAGTCTGGCCGGTAGATCTGGCGCGACATGCCGAAGTCGCCGATCTTGATATCGAGATTCTCATCAAGCAAACAGTTGCGTGTTGCCAGATCACCGTGCACGAAATTAATTGATGCCAAGTACTCCATTCCTGTATTGGTTGGATTCATGTGATTATGGTGATTAGCATGAAGCAGTCAGTCAACTCCATCTCTTCCACCTATACCTTGTGCGATTTGCAGTGCAAACTTAACGAGTTGAACAATTGGAAAGACTTTGTGCTGTCGCAAGTATCGACACAGGTCACTGTTTTCCATCAGTGGCAGCACAATGGCTGGCATCTGGTCGGAATGGTCAATGAAGATAGCCAGTGGGCTAAGCACGCGCTCATGCTTGAACGTGCTCATCTTGATACCCTCGCGCACGAACATTTCCACTCCATACGAGTTAGCTCCTTTGAAAACAATCTTTTCATTAATTAATTTCAAGTAATGTTTTTTGAAATACCTTTTTTGAGTTTTTTGATGGCCACCTCCAACTCAGTGTTGGCGGGGGTGGTGAGGATGGCCGAGTAAACTTCCCCGAAGTTGCCATCCCCGAGCTTGTGTTTGAGTTGTACTTGTTTGTACTCGGCATAGAGACCCTTGACAATCAGTATTTTTTTCATGCGTCTCACCACAAAATGACGCTTGAGGATTTCAGAGAAGTTTTTTAGGGACTGAAAATGGAAGTGAACAATCCACAAAAGCCCACAAAGGAATACTCCGATAATTGCACCAATCAGAGTTTCAATGCGAATTAACTTGCTGATAGACTCTTTGTCATCTGTTACCACGGGTTTTGTATACGGGTTTTGTTCCTCCTTCAAGACACGTAATGTGCATGGCTTGTCTTTACACAGGTTGAGCCGAATCACATTTTTCTCGACAGAGTCGTAGAGGTGTCGCGTGAATGTCAAATTAAGTTTTACTACAAAAAGCAGTTATAGGTGTGTTAGTGGTGAGTTGTACCAACCAATGCAAACAACTACCTTCTTGTTCTCTCTCAATGCCTTCCACTGTACAGCGAATGAGAGAAAAGTTTTTGAAATTAATGTTGCAATTGTACTTGTCCCCAAAAGTAATATTAGTGACCTGGTTAAACACCAGACGATTCTGGTCTTCTTGATCCAAGTAGATGCCGTGAATGCTAAACAACGTGGGCACATCTTTGAACATGATTTTAGGCTGAATTTTGTAGATTTCAGGAAAGAAAATGTTTTTTAAATCATGTGTCACTTTGTGGCACTCGGCCATCTGGTTAGCATAGTCTTTGTGGACACACCAGTACTCGCACCACATGCATTGGAAGTCCTCCTCGGGTCGCACACAGTCGGTTTGGTTGCGGTGTTGGAAACAGTGGTGGTTTGTAATACGCATCGCCGCTATAGTTGACCCATGCCAGGTCGCATGACGATTGAGAACTGGATTTGACACTTTGGTTGTTGCATTGCCAGTCAGTGCGACTCTAATGTGTCAATTGATAATGGGCACACAGTGAGACAAATGTGGTATTAGAAAATGTGAGAGCCTAACTTGAAGTGGAATTTACATGGAATTGAAATAAAATACCTCTCAATGCGTTGCTTGTGCTGAGTTGTAGGAAGACCAGCTTCCGTGAGATTGACTTGAAGAAAGAGGAGAAAAGTGATGAGGCGGAGGGTGGTAGGTTGTGTCACTGGGACCACTTGTGCCACCATGGCTCGCTCTCCATTCGGCACCCCAAAGAAGTACATTAGCCAGTGAATTGTATGTGCCATCCAGAATACGAAGCGCTGACAATCTGATTATAAGTTGCTATACTACTTTTCGTACAGAATATATTCTTTGAGTAGAGATGCAACCATTTGACATGTTGGTCAATTCATTTTCCACTGCATCAACGTTGCATCACCACACAACACTTACAAAGACAAGGTGTTAAGAACTTTCTCAGTGGCAGAGACTTGTCGCAACTGACTTCACTGCCCTAGTGCAGAGATCGATTGGCACTTTGTGGCTTATTTAAAGAGACACTCCGAGCGACATTGGCAGTGACACGAGCTCTAGCTAATGGTGTGGCCATAAAGGTGGTAACGCACATCTGCGTGGCACCTCTCATTGATGGTTCATTCTTATCATCTCTCACCTCTATTTCTGTCTGGTTAAGACTCCAATTTGATCTGTCGAGGACAGTCCGTCAGCCAGTCAGTCATATGACTTGACTTGCATCACAGCAGTGTGCTACCCATTCCGCCTCTTCCGTTAGAACTATTCTGTTCTTTTTTCCTATCACGCTCATCGCCATCACATCAGCATTTTTGTCTTGAAAATCTATCTCTTTGTTTCACTTATGTTTCTCTCTCTCTCTCTCTCACTATATCTTAAAGATATTCCCTTGATCATTGAGGCAAATGCCATTAACGATTAATTGATGTACTCATCATCTCATCTTTTTGCTCCGATTCTCCCTTCAATATCAATCAGAACAGAGATGTGAGTGAAGCGTATGGACAGATTGCGGGCACATCTCACATCTTCTTCTCGTTTGCATTGATGCATACACAAAATATATAATGTGATGCTTGATATATGTGCGATGGTGATGTGCATATCGAGTGTATGTTGTTAGTGGTGGATTGTTAATGACATTGAGGGGTGGCACCTACTGCTTTATTACTGGTGACACATACCGAGAAAAAGAGAGAGAGAGAGTTTGGCGCAACCGAGAAACGTTCGTTGGCACAGGCTCGATGGCAACACGTGCGATGTACTTTGCAACCTACAGTATGCGAGCTTCATCCGGCCCAGCAAGACACCATCTCGCGTAGGCGTCTCTCTCTCTTTCTCTCTCATTCTCACTCATTCTCTCTCTCTCTCTCTCTCTCTCTCTCTGCCTTTCTCTCTCTCTCACTTTCACTCTCTATCTATCTATTTCACGCTCTCTATCTATTTTTCTTTCTTTCTTTCTCTCTTTAACTCTTTCAATGTTTTGAGACTTGCAATTTGGTTGTCACGGTTCAGAATGCATAAATCTGGAAAAAATTTAATTTACATTTAGTATAAAAAATATCCATTTAATTTTTTTCTTGGTTATTTGTTGCAATGAAATTTGTTATGTATATTTGAGTTTATTTTTTTAAAGTTAAAAATTAAAATAAAAAGTAAAAAACATGTTCGTTTTTATAGTGTGGAGTGAAGTGGAATCTAGTCCACTCGAGATGAGAGAGTCCACAGTGAGTTTACGCTGTCGTCACGTTCGGTTATTTGCAAGCGAACAGATGCATTTAAATTATTTTTTACTGGAGATTGTTAAAAGATTACTATTTTGAAAAATTTGATGAGTATAACCGGTCAAAGTTGCTTTGCACATTCGATACTCTGCATGCCATTTTTAATTTAAGAAAAAATCAAAAGGTTGATTGGACATTACTGAGACAAATGTCATTAGGCGAGCTTAGGTTACATAATCGGTCGAGTGGACATTCATCATAATGCAACTGATTGCTGGCTGTGGGGTGTCTCAAGAGGTAGGCAAGCATTAACAGGTCTGATTTGTCTGACCACTACAATCGATTCGAGCTTCTGTTAGGCAGTGATCTGGAAGATCATTGCCATTGCAACATTGAAAATGAGTAGGGAGAGAGGGGGAGAGAGAAAGTCAGTTCTCCAGAGATCTAGGGAAAGGCAGAGACTTGTTTGCCTGGTGGTTGGGTAATGCATGTCAAGAAGCTGATGGAGTGAGCCCCGCCTTGCCGGTGGCATCGACAGCATACCCTGGCCATGCGTCAAGTGGCGCCCAAGAGGTCTGTCGCGGCATTCCACCAGTTCTTGTCCTATATATATATATATAAAAGGGACCCGCGGTCAATTAGTTTTTCGGCAAGACCCAATCTACGCTATCTAGATCCACACTCGAGTTTTCTTCAGTTGAGTTCGAACCGGCCATTGCGCGTTACCGTCACTGCTTTACTCCACTTCACTTCACTCCACTTCATTTTGAGCTAGCACAATGTATTTGTTATATTTTTTTCTTAAGAAAAATCTACGTCTCTGACAAGTCTCATGTAATATAGAGGATTCCAATTTACTTGTTTGGTCTTCTCTAAAGCCGCTTGAATAGCCTTTGTGGGAATCATATCTTTTAATCAAAACTTTTCTCTCTTGGCATTGTCGCTTTCAGTGGACATGTGAATGACGTCTTACATCTTACAATTTTTAATCTACGACCTAGACAAATTATCATTATTTTTACTTTTATTATAACTTGTCTCGACATAGGGCAACTTGATCTATGCATTGTCTTGCACAATTTTGTAATTGAATTTTTTTTAAATTGAAATTGAAATTGAAATTAAAAAACTGCTTATATTTCATATTTGAAACTTGATAGTTGGATTAATTTAATGCCTCAGTTTTTTGTGACATAGTGAAGTTTGGAAATATTTTGATTATGAGCATCACTATGGAAACTGCTAAGGAAGCTTCACTAGCTCACTTAACGATGAATCTTAGCAAATTCTTCGAGTTAGACGCGTGGGATGAGCTAGACATGACCAACATGTCGAGTCTCTACGAGAATGCGTCACGCGAGCAAGATCAAGTACGCAACCTGGTGATCACAGTGGCCTACTTGGTGATCTTTGTGATATCACTTTTTAGCAACTTGATGGTGTGTTACATCATTTATGTGAATCGCTCGTTGCATACCTTCACCAACTACTTTATCGCCAACCTCTCTGTCTCCGACCTTCTCATGACACTGATCAACATTCCGTTTGGAGTGAGTCGATTGCTCCTTGAACACTGGCCGTTCGGTGATTTCCTCTGCAAAACTCTTCCCTTCATCCAGGCTACCTCAGTGTAAATACATGCATGACATCATTTGACAACTAAAAACCACTAGAACAGATTTCTGTTTATTCGAGAAGAAAACAATTAACGCATTTCATTTGTCATTTAAGTGAATTTGCATTTTAATTAAATTTGTTATTTTTTCTACTGCATGTTTGAATGTTTGCATGCTTACAATTAGATAGTGTAGAGTGATGTGCCACTCAACATTGATATTATCATGTTTTTGGTGCCAGTTACGTTTCGGCGCTCACCATGTGCATCATTAGCATTGACCGGTACTGCGCCGTGTTGCACCCACTGGGACCACGAATCACCGAGTCGGTTCCACTGTTGCTAGTTCTGCTCATCATATGGCTCTTGTCGTGTGCATTGTCAGTGCCCTTTGCCTACTACAACCAGGTGAGCGAGATCGACCTGGTCGTTCGCCAAGTGGTCCGATGTCGAGCCAACTTCCCCTCGGCCCAGTATGACAAGATGCTCACTATTCTGGCGGTGTCCACTCAGTACGCCATTCCACTGGCTATCGCCTCCATCGCCTACTGTAGCATCGCATTCCACATCAAACAACGAAGCAAACTCGGTTCAATGACGCAGAATCAATTAGAACGAATTTCAAAGTACGATTACCCGAGATTAAGTAGTGAACTGTCAAATCACTGTCAAGTAGTGGTGATTTTCCAGTTGTTCTATTATTTGTTATATATTTTGGTTATGTTCTTTTCCACACAGGACTAACCGTCAAACGATAATCATGCTTGTGCTCGTGTTGATCGTGTTTGCTATCTGCTGGCTTCCCTGGCACCTTTTCTACATCTATCGTGATTTTGTCAATCTCAAGTACCACAATATGAAAATATTTTTAATGGTTCATTGGCTGGCAATGTCAAGCATCTGCTATAACCCGTTCATCTACTCGGCTCGTAACAAACACTTTCGCAGTGGAATGAAGCAACTTTTTCGGTAAGTGCTCTGTGAATTGCTCCCCCTCTGTGTGGTGTGTTCTATCACGCGCATAGTTCTACCTTTGCATTTTAATTAGCTTTACAATTTCACTTTTCACTGTCACTTTTGTCACTGTTTATTAGTGCCATCCTCTGCATCTCATCCGAACCAAAAGTTTGGTTTTAATCTCATTCGATCCGTTTTTTTAATTTTTATTAAACACTCTTTCTCTCCCCCTCCTTTTCTTCTTTTTTTCTCACTAAAGGTATTTTTCATTTGGAAGGCGCCGCAGTGAGGCGCTTTATGTAAATAATACCAATGTGACGACTCACAACACCACTCAGATGACCAATTTTGTGTCGTGGCGAATGGCATCAATGCGCGCCACCAATTGAGAGATGGTGATATCGCCATCACGAGTGGTGATGCAACACTCCAGATACTCATCGTACGATTCCACACGCCACAGTGCGTCAAATGAGCTAGGACCTGTCACATTGTGGCCAATGACACCCACTCCTTCGCTTTGGGAACCCAACTACGGATTAAACTGCTTCACCGCGCTTCTCTCTATCTTCCCCTCTATTCACTCACTCCCTCTCTCTTTGTTTCTTTCTCACTAATTTACCCCCTCTTCTAATCCCAATAGTTTTTCCTTTGCTTGTCCCAATCATTTGATTTCCCGTCAATTCCCATTGCAATTTTTCATGTCACAATTAAAAAATTGCGAAATATTGCAACCCCCAAAAGGATTTTTTGAGAAATTTGTCTCAAATTATATTTATTTTTACGCAAAATAAAAAATATTTAAGTGTAAAATTTTTTTAAGTCTGGCAGGAATATGTATAGTTATGCCAAGAACAAGTCACAATATACTCGAAGATTGCCTTGGTTGTGCGTGTCCTTGCTTCAAGTCAAATCAAATCATCAGGTATAGATTGATAGATTGGAAGCTCTTGAAACCTAAAACTATCTCTAATAAGTGAGTCGCTTGGTGTAATTACGTTTTGCCGTTGCTTATGAGATCTCGTACAACTGTTTTCAACATTGCTGTCGACAACAGTCGCTTTCTCTCTCTCTCTCTCTCTCTCTCTCTCTCTCTCTCTCTCTCTCTCTCTCTATTCCTCTTCCCTCGAATCTTACCAGTGAAAAGTTATTTTGTGATGTGTAATGTGCCTCAAGTGATTTTCTTCTTCAAAAAACACTGCGCCTTTGTTTTGTTCTTGTTTTTATTGAAAAAAGTAAAATGAGTGTCAACAAAGTGAGACTATCAACTAAGTAAATACCCAAGAAATCTAATTTAAGAAGCGCGCGTACACACAGACACAAATACAAACACCAAACCTGGAATTTAGGAACGTTCCAACAATTAATCAAAAATGTGATTGAAAATTTAAAGTTTGCGAATTGCACAAGAATGGATGCTACCAGTTTTGGGTTTCCTTTATAAATTCAATTCACTTATTGGGTTTAAATAATTTAAATGTATTTATATTGTTTTTTAACATAACACCGAATATATATTAATCCTTTGAACCTCATTAGGGAGAACCAATAAAACTAAATTATACTTTAGGGTATATAAAAATGCAAAAAAAAATTGTTTAAATTATAATTTAATTCACTTGGGTCTATGATGTCATATGTATAGTCTCCAAGGAATCTTCCAAATTTTCAACAATTATGGCGCGATGAAGGAAAGAGAGAGAGAATAGAATAAATAATATGATTGAGGCTATTTCACTATTTAAAGCAACCATATTTTATTTAATATATATAGAATAAATGCTAATTCAATCTTGTCAATACAGTTCAAAATGACCAAATGTGTGGCCTATAGGATTCAGGCAAATCTATGGGAATTTATTTAGCCCTTGGAGTGCTAATGAGAACAAATGTAAAGTGGGTGAATGAGAGAAAGTGATTCAGTGAGAGAGTGAATGAGAGATAGAGAAAGCACTAAAACCTTTCATGTGCTGTTGTTGGGGTGTAAAATGACCACTTGATGTGGCGAACTCACCCATTAGTGTATAATGACAGAGAGAGAGAGAGAGAGAGAGAGAGAGAGAGAGAGAGAGAACCGGACCCAGGAAATGCTCCAATAGTTTTAGTTTTAGCTTTAGCATCATTCCAACAACACCATTGAGGCTCTTTCAAAGGAAGAAAACATCATCAACATTACCTTCTTATCTCATTTTCTTTAATATAAAAAACATTCTCTCCCTCTTTTCTTTTCTCTAGTAAACTAGAGAACTTTCATCATTTTTTCTTATTTTTCTCCGATTATATTCAAAGTAATCTTCCGGGTGAAAGCTCTCGTCTGCCTCTCTCGCTTTCTTTACAAGTGTATGAAAGACGAAATGTGTGCGTGTGTGGGAAGAAAAACGAATTTTCAATCATGTGCTTTCAATCGACCAGTGTGAGTGTGTCTTTGTGTTTGTGTAAATAGTTTAACTAGCATTGATCCAATCAAGCCGATTAGTTAGACATAATAAACAAGGTGCTGTTCAACTTATACATATATGTGCACCATGGCACATTTGTCTTTTTTGTAATTTTATTTAAAAACAGAAATAACTTTCTTATCTTAATTATTAAGGTTAGTTTTACCAGAAATAACAACAAAAATAGAAAACACGAGAATAAGTGAAAGAAAGAAATAACCAGTTAAAGTGTAGGCTATAGCCTTTAACCCCGTACTTATATTGAAATTTTTATTAATCAAAATTTACTTTCAAAAAAACTATTTGGGTACAAATTAAGTACACGCTCCAAAAATAGAATTTTCGTATATAGAAAAATTAAAATCTTTTGCCATGCGAAAAATTAGTTCGTATCTGATATAGCATAAAAATATTTTACTATGTAGAAACAAATTTAGATTTTTAGATAAATAACGAAAAATGCAAATTTTTACTATATTTCCTTGTAACTAATTTTCCAAATAGCAAAAAACAATTATATTTTGCCATTTTTGAGCATGTATAGTAGAAGAATAACTAGCATTGATCCGATAAGTGAGTTGATTAGGTCAACACATAATAAACAATGCTTATTGTTAATGCTTAGTGTTCAATTTGTACATGTAAAGCATTACGCATATTTTACTTTTATAAAAGTTTCAATAACATTATCGAGCTCTATTCTCAATTATTATTGTTACAAAATAAAACTTAACAAGAAGATACAAAAAATAACTTTCTATTTCCGATCCGGGCGTGTTTTGGATCGGAGTTCGCAATCCGTAATTCCTGGATTAGACTTCTCATACCTCACAAAAAGAATGATTTGTCATTTGCTTATTATTTATTGAAGAAGTAGAAAAATAAGACATGTTGAATGGCATTAGTTGGTATTAAATTGGTAAGGGGCCATACTTTAATTACGTAAACAAAATATTGGGATTTTTTAACCCCCTCCCCCCGTATAGTAGGCACTTTTGCTTACTTAAAAGCACTGTCCAATGAAGGAGTTTATGAAAAATTTTAACCCCTCCCCTCCCCTCACATGCTTACGTAATTAAAGTACGGCCCCTAAGAATTATGCAAAAATTTTCGAATAATAACACAGAAGGATAGATTAAAATCGGTTAATAATTTGAATCACAACATTAAAAATTAGATTCAAATCGGTGATGAATTCGAATCACAACAACGAAAGCTGTTAAGTACTGCTATAAAAGTTGTCAACTTTTTTTTGCAAGAAAAGTTACATTGTATTATAGATGGGCGACACTCATTTAATTCTCCCAATCGATTGGCAGATGAGACATATGTCTAGCAATGGTTAGTCTAGATTGAGAGAGAGAGACCCTCTCATTAATGTGTCAATTGGTTCTGGGGATCACTGTGATCGGTTTCCCTCTCTCTTATTTTCTCTCTCTCTCTCTTTCTCTCTCCCTGTTTCTATCTCTCTTTCTCTTTCTTTTTCTCTCTTTCTTTTTTCTCTATCTATTTTCTCTCTATTTCTCTATCTCTCTCTCTCCCGTTCTGTTTTTTTCTCTAGCTTTTTTTCCCTCTTCCCTTGTTTCTCTTTCTCTTTCTCTTTCTCTCTTTTTCTCTCGTTCTCTTTGTTTCTTTGTCTTTCTTTGTTTCACTCTCTCTTACTCACTCTTTCCCTCTCTCTGTGTGCGGTGCATCGCACCTCATCACCAAAGTGTGCAGGTAGTGAGTAGAGACTAGACACTCATCGCATGGTTGGGCTTATCGGTCTTCTACACCACTTGTGCGAGTTGCCGTGTCAATCGTGTCTCGATGTCTCTCGCAACGGCACGATCATGATGAGCTATGAGAAACATCGAACGAGGGGGAGAGAGTAAAGAGAGAGAGAGAGAATGTCACCCCCTCTCAATTAGTTAACACTGAATGTGCATGTATGTGTGTGTGTGTGTGAATGTGAATCGAAGCACGTCTACACAAAAAGACATCAGAAAGGACAAAATGTACTAGTAGCTGTCTACAGTGTTACCTCATCCAATAAATAGATAATCCCTCTATAAAAAAGTTTACTCAACTTGCTTACAAAATTGCTTTTATTAACTATCATATATGATAATTTTTTCATTAACACAAAAGCTGTTGAGTTGAATCCTTTCAAATCGAAAACATTGCGGTGAATATTTACACTTTAACCATTTTCAATAACTTTGTATAATCGAAATAATTTAAACTTTGTAAGTAAACTACATTTTTATTTAAAAAATCAATCTGATTTTATCAAGCATTTTAATTTAACTAAACAATTCTAGTTAGCAAATTTGAGTTATCAGACAATTTATAATTATATAACTCATTTATAAACACTTTAATATTTCATTATTTTTTGTATATTTAGTTGTTTTTTTTCTAACTATTTATTTGAAATATTTGCCGACTAAAGCAACTAAAATGGTTGGACATTTACATACAACGAGACATCGAAGCCGCTGAAAACAAGCTATATTTATTATAGAATAATTAAATTTTTTAAAATAACTGCATCATAACTTATAAAATAATGAATTTAAAAAAATATTTTAAAGAATATAGAAAAATGTGAAAAAAAGTTTTATTATCAAAATAAACAAATTTTTGTCTTTTTTTCAAAAATGAGAAAAATAAATGTACTTTGACATTTTATTTGGATCTCTTATAATGTCCAGTCATGCACAGTGTTGCATCAAATACCTCTTTCAGCAAATACCATCTTTCACTCTCTCTCTCTCTTTTACTCTTTCACTCTCTTTCTCTTTTTCACTTTCATACTGTTTTACAGAATTAATTTATTGTTCAAACTGGTGGAGAGGCATAAAGCTCAATTTGCATTCTCTGCCATTCAAGTCTAGAATTCATGAGAGAGAGAGAGAGAGAGTTAAAAAAGATCAAGTGTTTCACTTTATCTAATCTGCTTCGAATGCGTGCTCACTGCGACTGGATCACTATTTTACTCTTGGTAACAACACAACCCAAACCAGACACAACAAAACTCGAAACGTGAAAAGCACGAACTCTGCGCTCCGCTTTGAGCCGCATACATCATAAAAGCATAAGTCTCATGGTTGAGCACGTTTCACTAGGTGCTATCCAGAATAAGTTAGTCTTGAATATATATAATATAAATATATACAGTTCTCTCTCTCTCATTCTCTTAATTAAACCATTGTTATTCAAAAACCCTTATATTAAAATTGACCAATTGAAAAATAAACTTAACAAATGGTGAAAATCGGTTTTAAACTGATTAAAAACTGATTCAAACTGATATATGTGTAGAAAAATAAATATAAAATAAACCAAAATATCTCAATTTAATATTAAAATTTAAAATTAATTGATAATTTTAATACATCTTCAATCAATAAATTACTTTTCTTAAAAATCTAGTTTAAAATACGTGTTAAAAATTAATTAAAAAATCATTTATTTAGAAAATAAGTTTATTAGCCAAAAAACAAAATTTGAGCCATATTTAAATATCAATTTAGAAGACTCAAGTTATAAAATTTCCCATATCCAAACTATCATCAAACCACACTGAACATTCATTAGTTTAGGGATATTGGGGAAATACTGTATATAAACAATTACAACGCTGTCAGATGCAATGCATCTTCAAAGGGTTAATTTGAATTCACATGTTCTCTCTCTCTCATGCTTTATCTTACTCGCTTCACTTCTGGTAGTGCAACATTCGACATCGATAACAACGGAAAGTGTCGTCTATCGCCTACATCCAGTGACATTGAACGGTTTTTTTTATTTTGTTGTTTGGTTTCTTTTTCTTCTTTTTCGTTGTATTGTTGATGATCATGTGTGTGTGTGCTCGCTTTTCAAGGATGGTGTAAGCTGAAACACTCTGCCACCAGAAATGGCATGTGATGTGTCTGTTATGTGAGAACACCTCATCTCTACACATAACTTGACTGTCTTTTTTATTATTTCTTTCCTTCCCTTTCTTTTTCTGAATTTTTTGGCAAAGATATTTTGATCAGTTAACATTGTCAACTATACTAGATAGGTTACTTCAAATACAAATATAATCATATTTCAATAATTCAACTGTTTGCTAGTTACTACTGATCATATTTTCTATTAAAACTAATTTACAAAGACTCCAAACGCTTTATGTCAAAACAGCAGTAAAGCCGCCAAAGTCTAACTTAAGTTTTCAAGATTCGAATAACAACGCAGAAAAAAATGAATTTAATTTATATATAAATTCGAAGTGTAACAAAAAAGTTATATTTGCATTAAGTAAGAATGAAATACAGAAAATTAGATTTAAATTGAATCAAAATTTGATGTTTAATGCAAACAGATAGATTCAAATTGGGCAAGAATTTAAATTGTGAGTTTCTAAGGTCATCGGACAACAATAATTTTGCAATATGAGCAATAAAATGTTTTTGGTAAAATAAAATTTATTACAAATAAATCTAAATTTTTAGCTTTATTACCAAAAAAATTACGTTTAATTCGTTTTATTGTGAAAAGAATCAATTTATAGAAAAAATTTATAAATGTGTTTATGGTTATTTTTTAACCTTATAAGTCAATTCAAAATGATATTCTCATATTTAACCTCTATCTTTCTCATTTCACTCTTTGGAATGTTGAAATGACTTTTGCCTTAATGTAGGCCAATGTGAGCTTGAAAATATCTAAGTATCTATCTATCTAACTATGTATGTGTGTGTGTGTGGGAATGAATGTACATAAGCAACAGAAAAAAGATTTCCAAATGGGACTTGACTCGCGGTCATAATTTGAGCATCGTAATATAACGCTTTGCGCCACCTTTTATCTCCTTTAACTACGTCTTCTTTTTCTTTTTCAACTTCATCTCCTTTATCCCATTAAAACGCGCATCTCTCTTTTTTTGCCACCAACGATGCGAACGGTGCGAGCTTAACTTGCAATTTGCCGCTTGCGAGGCAGTTTAGACTATCAGTTTAGCTTGCGGGGTTTATAATTAAATTTTCAAATCTCTCTCTCACTCTTTATCCCTCTCTCTCTCTTTCTGTTTATTCCTCTTTCTCTCTCTCTAACACTCTCTAACTTTTGTTCACGTTCTCCCTCACTTTCTTTCCTTCTCTCCCTATCCAAGTCTATCAACTTTTTTTCTTTACTCAATTTTTTCGGTTTCTCTGCTATCTCGTTTAACTTTCTTCTTCATTTTATTTTTTGTGTATTTTAATTATTTTTATTTTTTACTCTTATTTTCTAGTTATCCCTTTTTTATATGCAAGTCTTTTAAATTTTTTCTTTATTCATTTACTCAGTTTCTCTCTATCACACTATCTTGCTTGACTTTTGCTATCTCTTGGTTGTGATTTTCTTCTCTTTTATGTTCTGTTAGTTTTTGGTTTTCTACCACATTACGTTTTTGTATTGAAAGTTACGCAACTTTTATTTGTTTTAATTAATTCGAATCTAACTTATAGTGTTACAATTCGAATTTTATTGCCATTCAATTCAAATTTTGTTAATTACTTCTAATTAATTTTTTAAAATTTAATTTAATTTGAATTTTTAATTTTTTCTAATTTTTATTCAACTCAGAAATTTTATTTAGTGTATTTTAATTATTTCAATTTTTATCCTTTCTACCTATCCTTACTTCTAATTACTTTCTATCTTTCCACCTCTTTTGTCATCACTCACTTAGAAACTCATTATTTCACTCTTTCTTTTCCCCTATTTCTCTCTCTCTCTCTCTATTTCTCTCTCTTTCTCTTTTTCTCTCTCAAAAGTCCGGTTAGCTCAAGGCACACACACACACACACACACTCCTTCGTTCCACTCCCGTAGACGTGCTCTTCTTATCTCCCTCTTGAATTCCAATTTTTTCTCTCAATTTACCTCTCTCTCTCACTCTCTCTCTATCTTTTACCTCTCTTTCTCTCTCTCTCTCTCTTTACCTCTCTCTTTTTTACGGATTGTCTCTCTCTCTCTCTCTGGCGCCCGCATGAGCGCTCGCGCCCGCCTCTAACTTGACTCAGAGGAGACGAAACGGACAAACTCCGACTATGGCAAGCAAACTCGATCCTCAGTGGCGTCAGTTGTTGCGCGCTTGTTGATCGGGTGGTGAGGATACTCTCAGTTCGAGTGAGTGAGTGGAGTGGAGTGAGTGTGGTGTGTGAGTGAGTGAGTGGTGTGTGTGGTGTAGTGTGGTTGTGATAGTGTTTGACCTTTCCACTCTTTGTGTATGACCTTTAATCATTTCTTCATACTTCATATTTATCTCTTGTTAACCCGCACACACCCCTCACACACCATCACAAATTCTCACACCCCTCCCACATACACCCTAAATCGGGCGCCATGTGTCATCTTGGGGACACATTATTACGCCCGGTCACGGGGTCATCAGGTGATCTCGTGTGCTGTGATGTTGATGTTGTTTATGATGATGATCATGATGATAATCAAGTGTCCGGTTATGGTTGTTGTTGCATCAAATTCCGGCCACCTGTTTCCAGTGATGTGTTAATTTTGATCTTTCACCACCCGACCGATCATCCGCCACTTTTGTTGTTGTTGTTCTTGTTATTGGTGTTTGCCGTGACTCAGTTCACTTTCAGTTAGATCAACTAGTCACCCCTTCTTTTACTCTCTCTCTCTCCCCCTCTCCTCACAATCATCTCACTACCTACTCTCTTAGTCTTTTAGTTTCAAAATATCAATCCGCTTTAATTTTAGTGTTTTTTAAGTACCTTCTTCTTTCATTGAATCTTCACCGAATAGTCAAAATGGTTTGTATTTTGGAATGAATAAATCAGATATCTTGTTTGTGTTTGATTATTTAAAATAAAACATCAAAAAGTCGTTTTAATTTACTCACCGTTATTTTTGTTTCTTGTTTTTAAAAAATTGTGGATAATAAATTTTATAATTTTAATATTTTTTAACTAAAGTGCAATATAATATAATATAGTTTATTATGTGTTTTGATAGAATTTATGTTTTATATTTATAAATAGTTTTGGCTAATTATTTAAAAAATTTTAAATTTTAAATTTTTTTACATAATTTTTTATGATTGCTGCGCAAGTTAACAACAAAAATGTGAATTTGATAAATGGATGCGTGTGAGAGGAGAAATGTGAGAAGATAGTGTCATTTAAGAATTGAATTGAATTGAAAAGTATATATATATACTATAGTATATTATATATGAGCAATGTGCATTAAGTGCCATGATGATGATGATGATCAAAATATATGATGGTCATAAGTAATGTTAGTTTCTCTCTCTCTTCCCTGCTCTCTCTCTCTCTCTCTCTCTCTCAATCGGTGACCAGACTGTAAACTTGACCTTTCGAGATGCATTACAGTGCGAGATAAAGCTATTAGTGAAAAAGGTTGGCGTTCTGCCAGTTGACCAGTCGATCATCAATTGATATAAACTTTGGATAACCGAAACGACATGCCAATCAGTGACTACCTGAAATCATCTAGCCAGACTAGCTTTGCTAAATTGCCTAATACATGCAAATGTTGGGCATTTATGACTTGAGCCAGAAGAGAGACAGCTGTTGCGCTATAACCAATTTGAGATGAAAACGAGTTTAAATTTCCACCTGTACGAGTTTGGGTTTGAATTTGTACTTCTAAAAATTTAAAATTAAGTCCAAAAATATAAATCCTTTTTAAAAATATTTCAAAGAAAAATTACATATTTAAAATGTCTAATTGGCAATACTTTTGGAAATTTTGAGTGTAATCGAAATAACCAGCAAGAGTCAAAATTTTCAAATTATGATTGATTTGTTAAAATACTGTTTATAGTGAACCAATTACCGTAAATAACAAATTAAAGGCATTTGCAAATTAAAAACATGAAAGTTAATGACATTTTAAGATAGTAATTAAAGAAAGTTTGAAAATATTAGCAGTTTTAACAAAATTGTAAATTTGTTAATTGAAAATTTTTTTACAAATTATAAATTTGCAAAATTGCGGTTCACTCTAAATCAAAGTGTCATTTAGGACATTTTACCAAAATATTATATAATCATTTTCGATTTTTACTGCTATAGTAGTTCTATTTCCATATTCACGATTATACAAGAAAGATTTTATTAAAAACAGTGTTAATGCGAATTTTTAGCAGGGCGAGAAGCAGTTTTGCTGCAAAAGCCCTGCTATTAATCTCATGTTTCTGTCCGTCTGTCCGTATTTACAAAAAATCTAGTATGCTTCCCGTGCACCAAAAAAGCTGAAACTTTACAAAAAGAATCTTTTGTAAAAAAGAAGAACAAAAAGCTCCAAAGGGGCCCGAAAATCGGGTCATTGAAACTCAGGCTAGTCTGACAACTTACGGTGCACTACTCTCGCCCTGCTCATAGGCGAGAGCTCAGCTCTCCTTTCTTATTAATTGATGGCCAATTTTTTATAGCACTGTATAACCAATGTCTCAACTAACCCCTGTCGGACCTTTTTGTTTGACAGTTAAGTTCGCTCAACTCGCCGCGCTCATCGAGCTCGTCACCACGGACCCAAGGGCACCCGTTGCCCTCTCCCGTGTCGCGAGGCCCCTTCCTGGTCCAGATGATAATGGAGCCCATCGCCGAGATGGACGACAACGACGATTTCGAGTTTGACTCACCCTCCGAGCTGAGCCACCTCAACGAGGCCCGTTCGATGGGCCAATTCCGGTCACGTGCCAACACGTGGCCACAGTTCAACAACGAGTTACTCGACACGCCCGAAGATGATACTCAAGACAAGGGCGACCTGTGTCCGGTGCCCTACTCACTCTACGAATCGCCGTACGCCTCGGTGACGCACGGCCTCGGGTCCACCAGTGCCCTAGCCAATTCCAAAACACTACAACACCTCGATGTGGATGTGAGTACACTCTACCCGGGTCCACCACTGTCAACGGGCGAGTTTGGCAGTTCGAGACTGAGCACGTCGCGTGAGGCACTGGGTTCGCTCGGTGGCGACGTGCTCAAGTCCTCGGTAGCATACTTTGGCACCGGACCTCCGTGTGATAGTGCCGAGCCACCCTACTCTAGTCTAGCGAGTGACACTCGTGCTGGCGAGCTGTGCTCGATCAACAAATCGCCCAACACCAACGGGCCCGCTCATCCCTTCTTGAGTCGCTCCACGTCGGACTCGGCGGCTAGTGCAACCGGTGGTAGCTCCACGCCCAGTGGCTCTACTGGTGCACTCAACCAGGCAGCGCTCAAGAAGAACACCTCACGTCGTAATGCGTGGGGTAACATGTCCTACGCCGATCTCATCACCCAAGCCATCAACGGGTCGCCCGAGAAGCGACTCACACTTTCACAGATCTACGAATGGATGGTGCAAAATGTCGCCTACTTCAAAGACAAAGGCGACAGTAACTCCTCCGCCGGATGGAAGGTAAGTGATACCTGCGTGCGCGAACGCGAGCACTTCTTACGGCTCACTCGCTTCTTGAGTGATGGTCGATGACCTTGACAAGATGAGCCTAATGTTTAAATCCAATCCCCGCGCGCTTGACTTGGGATTATTTTGCGGTGGCAACACTAGATAACCCAACACTATGCGCACAGCACATGAACAGCTCACATGAACAAAAGCAGGTTTCAAAGTTAGAGACCCGTATTCATCTGTCTTCCTAAGAGTCAAATTTGTTAGAATCTAAAGAAAAATTAACCTCAACAAAATTTTCAACAATATTCTTATTCAATTAAACAAGTTTATATTTTTTAACTTTAATTAAAATTTCTAAAGTTAACTTTAAAGGAGAGATTAACAAATGACATGATATAAAAAAATTTTAATACTCCGGTACCTCCATCTGTTAGAAACCCGTGATTTTGTGACATATACCCCTTCCCCATCAAATCTCATATGATATCAACAAATTGGATTTAACCAAACTAAACTTGAAAAAGACTAAAAATTAACCCTATCAAACCGTTTGAAATTTTGTTTGGTTCGATTAAGCTAATTGGCAAAATCTTTTCATAGTTTTTATTTGAAAAATTTCTGTAGTATTTTTAATTTTTGTTTAAAAATACATTCTCTCGTGATCTTGTATTAACTCCCAAAGTGAATCTTAAATTTGGGAATCTTGTGAATCCCAAAAAGGATAGATGAATACCGGGCAAAGTGTTTGTTCCAACCAAGATCACATTGAGCCAATTTTAAAATGTATATATTTGAAACATGCAAAATTTCATCATTGCGACAAGTCGGCCCAGGTATCAAGTTAATTCTATCAACTGTCGCTAACCTTGCCCAGTTTCCGAACTTGGGTAGCCGATTCTGCGCAAATTGCAACGCAATGCAGGAGTTTGCATAGAGTTTGCCACCATTGCTCTCTTGCGAACCTAAGGTTTAGTGAAGAAGAAGAAGATGCAAAATTTCACCAATAATAATTTCACGCGCGCTGTTCATGTTCTGTTGTGTGCGCATAGTGTTGGGTTAGCCCCTGAATGCACATACACACACGTAGAGAAAGATCCTTCTTAATGCTTGACCAGTGGCGATTACTTCGCGACGATTAGTCTCCGTCGCACTGCGCAAAACCAGAATACCCGCTCTCGCTCGCGCGCATTGCCGATCATTAACGCCGCCGGGCGACTCTGGGTACTACTATTAGATCGAAATGAACGAACGAAACGAAACGAACTAGTCTTGGCAACCATTAGGCACCGTTGGTGGTGGTAACCGGCTTGCCAAGCAGCTACACTGTTACACCAGGTCGATCCGTGATCGATTTCGCCTGTACAGCTTTTCGTGCATTGCTTTTGCCCAACTCAACTCAACGCTTCTATGCTTCACTGTTTCTTCTTTTTTTCGCAATTAACACACACGACCGGAGTGTGACAGATTGCCAGTTTCTTTCTTTCAGTCTCTCTTTCGCATATACACAATCGCTAACTCCGAGTTGTCTTGCGCGCGTACACACACACACACACATAAATACAAAGCCTAATTCTGGGTATGAACCATCGAGAGTGAGATAATGAAGTCACCCTCAAGACGACGGAACCTTCATCTTCACCTGAATTTCTTACACGTCACCGCAAAATAAAAACAAACAGAAGGAGATATTTGGGGGGCAAAAGAGAGAGGGGGAAATTTGATCAGTGATCATCATAGACGTCAGTTACGTGATGATGATATTGAGAAATGACATAGAGGTTTTTGGTAGCATTTGACGCAACACAAAAATTGTCGCAATTTGTCCAGATTATCACGAGTTATAGCGACAACACAGTTAGAAAGGTCTTGGTTATAACCAAATATTGAACGCATTTTTGGTTATAATTCGATTTATAGACTTTCAATTTTGAAATGTAAGTTTAAAAACAAACATTTTGGAAAATGAATGCTTATAAACTGACCTTTTTGAAATTGTAAGGTTTAAGTAAACTTTTCTTAAATTGTCATATTTATAAAATCACATTTTTTAAATTGTAAGATTATAAGCAAAAATCTTTAAAGTTGTCTCTTTATAAATTGACCTTTTTGAAACGGTAAGCTTAGAAGTCAACTTTTCTTTAACTGTCACCCTTATAAGCTAACCTTTTTAAAATGAGTAAGGTTATCCCCAGAAACATGCTCAATGTTTTAGGTTATATAACCAAACAGTATATTTTCAACAAAGTTATCTAACCAAAAGAGAGAGGGTGTGGTCATTTGCTTAGCCGATTAAACACACTGATCAATCCGAGCGGTGTCAAGTTTAGAGCTCATCAAATCCACGCCGCTAGATCTTGCCCCAGTGATAACACCTTTAACTTTCCTTAACCAGTCACCGTCACTGATTAAAAGTGATGCGTCGTGATAATGCGAAAAATGTGCAGGATGAAAGATGCTTGTTCAAGTCGTTTTAGCTCGTTTCTCTTTCTCTTTCACTGCGCTGATTAATATTACTGATTAGTGGACAAGACTGGCCACTGGTTGAGTGAGTGAGATAGAGAGAGAAAGAGAGAGAGAGAGAGAGAGAGAGAGAGAGAGAGAGAGATATAGAGAGAGGCTAGAGTGGTGGACAAAATAAATAACGTTGCGCATCGAGATCGATGGATGCCACCAAGGCAAAAAAGCTAGTTTTCGTTACACCATCCGAGTGTATGTGTGTGTGTGCACAGTGTGTTGCGAGCTAGTTGTCTCCTAAAACGATCTATTAACCGGCTTGGCACTCTAAATGACATACGCACCGAAAAGAGAGTGACCGCATCTCAGTTTCGAAGCTACCGGTTGGTCGTGTGTTAGAGGCAACAGAGTTCCCGCTTCCTGGTAGCCACTCCAACTCCAAACCCCTGAAGCGCAATAGCTCTTACTCTCTCTCCCCCTTTCTCTCTCTCCCTATCCCTCTATCCCTCTCTCTCCCTCTCTTTCTCTAATTGGCCACTAACATGGGCCAAAAGGCAACTTACACAGTAGCCCTCAATGTTCTTGGGTGAGTGAGATCACTTTTGATAATAACCTTCACAGCTCATTCAAAATGTTACCTTTTGGGTGTGTAATTATATATGTATAAATATATATGTACTAATATTCCTATGTGTATACAGTAAAATGTACAATGTAATTTGCAAATAAAAGGAGTTTAAAATTCACCCTTTTTCGCAAATAGCGAATTATTAGCACAAAATACTTTATATTTGATTCTCTAGTATATTGAGATATTAAAAAATTTTTTATTTAAAACTTTATATTCTAATTATAAAGTACACAAACCAAAATATTTATTTATTTTAAAATTTTTATTAGAAACAAAGTACACATTTAAAATGTTACATCAAATTACGAAATAAAGGATTTAAAATGAAAATATCTAAGCTATCCCTGTAATAAGCAATTAATTTTAAGAGTCTCAATATTACAAATTAAAGATACTTTAAAATTTAAACCACACAAATTACAGACATTTTATTGCAAAAGGAAATGTTTACAAATTTACCACTTTGTTCACTTTGAGAGACTTTGATTACAAGCTTTAAGTAGCCTTTTAAATCCGAATAATCATCATAATCATCATCCTAACTCCGGCTTTTCGCACACTAACGTTTTACACACACACACACCATTGCTGCAAAAAGTACAGTTGCTGCTGTTGCTAAAGACTTGATGATTATGTTTTCGCATTGACACACACACACACACACACACACTAGTTATATTATTTCTCTTAAATACACTCGGTGACAATCTGGCAGTTAAAGAACAATGATGTGTGTATATGTGTGTTTATGTCTCTGTATGTAACAAGGACCATAAATTTGCAAAGATGAGATATTGTCGCATTGTCAGTAAGTAGGGAGAAGTTCAGTGGTGTGAAGGAAAGTTGAGTAACGGGTTAATTGGTTGACATTGTCTTTGAATAGTGACATAAAAAACACACAAAGAGAAAGAGACAGACACACCGAGATAGTTACACATTAAGAAAAGGAAAAATAATAATAATAAACAAGCAAAGAGGTAATGAAAAGTAATCAACAAGAAGCGAATTGGAGGCGAACGAAAAAGATTTAAAATTTTAAATTTGGACTTCTATTGAACATATATTTGGAACTAATTAAGCCAACTTCCTTGAGTACGGTACATTGTCATTATTTCTTGGTGCAGTGGTAACCCCTTGCAATTATATACATGTAAAAGGGGTAAAAGTTTTAAATTAACCTTCTACACGTAGTAGAGAGTGTGCATTAATACACACTTTCTATGACACTGCTTGCTTGTGTTTCTTTACTCCAATGATGATAATAATAATTGTTCTGGCTCACTTTTGCTCACTTTGAGTTAGGTTAGGTATAGTCAGGTTATTATCTTGTCTACCTGTTTTCACAGTGAAGGGGAGAGCGTAGAGTGAGCGAAATTTATGCAAATTTTCTCATATTCTCTCCTTCTCTCTCTCTCTCTCTCTCTTTCTCTCTGTCTCTCTCTCTTTTTCTCAAAGCTGCAACTTGTCAGGTCAGACACCTTTTACTGATTAATTGGGTATAATTTTATTTTGTTTTTTTACTACTTCTCTCAACCATATAATTTGATCGATGTGTCAAGAGAGAAAGCAACAAATTAGATTTAAATTGGCCATTTATTATATCATATATTCTGAAATATTCATACTATTAAAAAAACACACACACATATGTATATATTTAAATAAAAATAATAATAATTGTAATAAATACAAAAAAATAAACATGAGATGATGTAGTCAAATTGTCATTTGTTTTGTTTGTTGGGTTCGTTTGTTTAATTTGCTGTACCCTTTTGTCTTGTGTGTATAATAAAAATAAATTTTTATATAAAAATTAAATAAAAATCCAATGAAAAGAAATAAAGAGAGATAGAAGATTCAAGAGAAGAGAGAAATAGAGAGTAATGAAGAAAGAATAAAGCAAAAATTGTGTGAGAAATTGAGAGAGAAAGAATAGTGTGTCGCGACAGGGGATCGAGAGAGTGAAAGAGAAGGATGGTGAGTGAAAGAGAGAGAGAGAGAGGGATAGAGAGAAGGATAGAGAGACAGTGAGAAAGAGATAGTGAGTAAGAGAGAGAGAGAGAGAGAGAAAAACTGAGAGATAGAAAGAGAGAGAGAGAGAAAGAGAGAGAGAGAAAGAGAGAAATGAGTAAATCGAATTTCCGTGATACGAAGATTGAATTTGCAGCGCCGCGGGCTGGTGGCATGTCGCCCGTGGGTGTCACTGTCGGCGGTATCCTTGCTCTCTCTCTCTCTCTCTCTATTTTACTCTCACTCTTTCTCTCTCTCTCTCTCTTTCTCTCTCTCTCTCTCTTTCTCTCTCGCTCGCTCTCTCTCTTGGACTCACTCTCTCACTCCCGGGCACCTTGCCCAAGTAACGCCCGAGTAGTCCTTCTAATTGAGCAACGGTAAACGTGTGTGCGTTAGCTAGAAGAGCATCCAAGGGAATACAAGAGAGTGAGAGAGAGAAAAGAGAAAGAGAGAGAGAGAGAAAGAGAGAGAGAGAGAAAGAGAGAGAGAGAAAGAGAGAGAGAAAAGAGAAAGATAGAGAGAGAGAGAAAGAGAGAGAGAGAAAGAGAGAGAGAGAGAGAAAGAGAGAGAGAGAACAAGAGACAGAAATAAAATGAAGGGGATAGATTTATACCCAACAAACCATATGGTCACTCCCGCAGTGTTTGATGACAATCTAGTTTCAGACCAAGTAGCCCAAAAACTGAAAACGTGCTAAGCGCACTTAGCACTTTGCACTCCACTAACCAAGACTAAGACTCTTTATATGAAAAAGAAAGAGAAAAGGTTTAAACTAAAGAGAGAGAGAGAGGGAAAGAAAAAGAGATAGAGAGAGAGAGAGAGAGAGAGATTTGGAAACAAAGTCATCACACACACACATGGATTAGATACATTCCTGTCATTAATGGACATATAATATGATAATACAATGAACTGGCGCGACGCCGGGCCTTTTCTTCTCTATCTATGACAAAGTTGTGAAAGTGTTAGGCTGAGAAAAAAGAGAATGAGAGAGAGAGAGAGCCTGAAAACAAGACATTTGCCTTTGAGCCATTTAGAACGTCTGGTGCCTTGTGTGCAAAGTGGTGCCCATGCACACACACACAGGAGCATTATCTCCCGTGGTGTCGTGAGCACTGTGACGAGGGTAGGGCTGAGAGAGTGGGAAAGAGAGTGAGAGATAGAGAAAGAGAGACAATGATGCTAGACATTGGCTTACTTCCAGCCGGGAATAGTTTAAACCCATTTGCGTGTGCTCACCGTTCTTCTTCATCAGTCTCTTTTGTCTCCTGGTCATGTCCTTTTTTCTCTTTCTCTAACTCTCATTCTCTTTCTCTCTCTCTCTCTCTCTCTTTCTTAATGGTGCGTGATTCACACTTGATACAGTAGACACATACAATGCCTA
This sequence comes from Rhinocypha anisoptera, assembly GCA_011762765.2. Taxonomy (NCBI): domain Eukaryota; kingdom Metazoa; phylum Arthropoda; class Insecta; order Odonata; family Chlorocyphidae; genus Rhinocypha; species Rhinocypha anisoptera. The sequence continues at coordinate 4,901 of WURS02131597.1, read as the reverse complement.
AACTCTTGAATTGTTTGATCCATTCATTGGTATATTAAAATGTAGTATCAAGTTTTTGGTGCCAACTTTATGGTTTTGGGTTGGCAAAACCATGATTAGTGATCACTGATCATCATCATGTAATAATAATAATGGTCAATGTTTGATAGGTTATTTCAATCTCTCTCTCTCTCTCACTCTCTCTCTCTCTCTCTCTCTCTCTCTCTCTCTCTCTCTCTCTCTCTCTCTTCACACCCCCTCTTTATATGACCATTAGGTTGTTTGATTCATTTATAGTTCAAATCATCATGTGAATGATGATGATGATCAATGATCATTGATCACAAGTTCAAATCCGTTGACTCTTTAGTTAAGTCTATTTTCAGTTAAATTTCAGAAAAAATATTTAAACCTTCACTTGTTGCCACTGCTAAAGAAATGAACTTCAATCACTATTGAAAGTCGAGATTTAAATAATAATAATAATAATAATAATAAATAATTTAAATTGTATTGAAAAAATATTTAAATTTTTAATAGTGAAAAAACCCGTTTTTGAAGTATTTATTCCAATTAAATGTTTTTCTTTTAATTACTCTTATTATGTTGTTTTGTTTTATGCTAAATTATTTTTCTATATATTTCAATATATTTTATATAATTCTCAATTTTTCTAAAAAAATTGTTCCCAATATTTCAAATTCTCTCTCCCTAATTGGATAGAAACCAACTTTTTCCCCTTTTGCCTATCATTAATCAATAGTCTTAATCACATCAAATTTTTTCCTGATCAATCATTAACCAATCATCAATCTCTATTTATGCGCTTCCCATCTATCAAAAAGATTAATCAATTTTTTTGTTAAGATAAAATATGCTTTTTATCTTGCAATCAAACCAGGATTTTTTACAGGAATTCCTAGTTTCAACTTTTCAATTATGGCAAAATCATCAATTTGAATCATCCCTTTCTTTTAAAAAAAGACAGATTTGTAATTAAAATATAAGATTTTTAAATAATTTAACACTTTATATTCAAGGTATATACGAGAGTCTGGATGGAATGAATTTTAAATTTATACACAATAATAAAATTTAAAAAAATCCAAGCCATTTTTGTACTCTTCTCTTTCACCTTTTTGGATAGCTCAATATACACTTTGTTTTCAACATGTCAACTTCTTTCTCTTTCTTTCTCCCTTTCCTATCCTAAACTTGACTCTCGTTTTGCCTCGAGGTTCGAATACGTAACGTGAAAAGTGAAGAGCTTTAGCTTTTTTTTTAACTCAATCTGATTTTCTTCTCTCTCTTTCTCTCTCTCTCGCAAGTAGTTAGAGGAAAAATTATTAGTTAAATCTCTTTCGCTCGTTCTGATTTTGCTTGTTTCTCAAGCTTGTTTTTCAACCAACCGACACTAATTAATTATTACATTTTTATTTATAAATATACATTTATTTTAAATAGAAAAAAATTATGATTTAGTATCAAAATATGTAAAAGGAAAAATTATTGAATTTTCAATTAGTATGCGTATATTAAGTGAAAAGTTTTGACTGCAAATCTTTCTATGGGAAACTTCTAAGAACCTTTTTAGTGAGCAATTTTTTCCATAATAAGTTAACAAAATAAAAACATTTAACGGGAAAATTTTGGAATTTCGTTAGTATTGAAATATGTAATCAAAAAATATGATTGAATATTCAATAAGTGTGTATATAAGTGAAAAGTTTTGACAGCAAATCAGTCTATGGGAAACTTTCTAGAACTTTTTTTATGGGCAGTTTTTCCAGAATTATACGAAATTAATACATTTAACGGAAAAAAAGTTTATAATTTTGGCATTTTGATTTATGTAAACGAAAGAAATTATTGAATCCTCATTCCAAATTGTGTGTATATTAAGTATGATTATAATTTTTATAGAACACGGAAAGTCTTGAAGAACACACTTTGTAAGCTTTCATGAACTCATCTCTCTTTCTCTTTTTCTTAATTTTTTATTTTATATGTCTTAATTTAAATTTCAAATTTATTTTCCCTATCTCTCTGACTCTTTCATTCTATATTGCATTTTTTCCTGAAAAGTGATGTGTGTCACATATCGATTGTTAATGAGCTAATTAGACTAGCTTTGTTAGACCAAGCCACAACATAGGCTTAAACAAATGAGTTTGAAATAAGTTGAAAATAGTGAGAATGAGACTAAAGAAAAAAATAGAAAGAGAGAGAGAAAGAGAGAGAGAGAGAGTGTGAAATAAAAAGAAAAAGAATAAATAAAAGAGTGGAAAAAATTGAAAACCTCATTGAAAAGCCACAACCTTGCAAAGAATCTCACAAGAGATTTTTTGTTTTGTTTTTCGATCAAGGTTTGTGAAACCACTTTGGGACCTAGGTTTCTCTCTATCTTTTTCTCTCTTGTTTTTTTCACTCATAAAAATTCTCTTTTTCACTCACTCACTTTTTCTCCCTCTCTCTCCATTGCCACACTATTGCGACTTTTAATGCTTCTCCACGTTTCACCACTAGGGACAAACTTGGTCCAGAAAGAAGTGCACTCAGACACTATTAAGAAGCTTATACTTATTCTAACTCATATAGCTTTCTTCTTTTTCTTTTTATTTTACTTTAGTTTTACTCTTACTCTCATTTTCACTTTCCTTCTACTATAAGTAAGAAAGTAACAAACTAAAACTCGGTCATTTGGGGAAAAACTAGAGTTGTCCTTGAGACCGTCTTTTGTGACAAATTCTTATGGACCAAATTTGGACTACAGATTCTCTCTTCCTTTTCTCTCATTACATTGTAAAACTACCTGTATCTCTTTTCACTTTTTCTCTTTTTTATTTTCTCTTGGTTTTGAGATAATGTAATTTAACTTGAGCCCCGAAATCTGGTTTTTGTATGAGAGATGAGATGAGATGAGACTCACGGTGAGACCAGTTGGCATCTCTCTCTCTCTCTCTCTCTCTCTCTCTCTCTCTCTCTCTCTCTCTATCTCAACTTTACTCGAGTAGTGAGTCGTTTTTCAGACACATTATGCTAATGTTGGCACCGTTACTCAGCTTATACTTTGGAACTGAAATGGTGATGTGGGAGTAGAGAAAGAGAGAGAGAGAGAGAGAGAGAGAGAGAAGATAGAGTGATGCCGGATTTTGGCATTCAACATTCTAACATGGCACGCTCACCGGACCGACACTAGCACACAGGCACATTAGTTATGTAGATTGCTTATACACGCACTGCCGTGGCATTGATGCGGCTCTCTCTCTCTCTCCCTCTCTCGCTATCTCTCTCCCTTTCTCTCTCTCTCTCTCTCTCGCTATCTCTCTCCCTTTCTCTCTCTCCTTCTTTCTCTCCCTCGCTTTCCTTCTCTCTCTCCCTCTCTCTTTCTCCCTCTCTCTTCCTCTCTCTCACCCTCTTTCTCTCCCTCTCTCTCCCTTTCTCCCTTACTCTCTCTCTCTCTTTACCTCTCTTTTACTTTCTCTCCTTCTCCCTGTCTCTCTCTCTCTCTCTCTCTATCTCTCTCTTTCAACCATTCAGATAGTTCATTTTGTATATCCTCACTTAACCTACCCCTTTTTAATAAATTTCAAATATCTCTCACTCATATTCTTTCTCCCTCTCAAACTTAATAATCAAATCATGTCTTGAATCTCCATAAGAAATATAAAATGCACTTATAATGCTTATTTTACCTATTTGAGTTTATTATTCAATTTAATCTAATCCAATTGCATCAAATATATTATGATGTATTATATGTATCATATATATATTTTTTACAAATTAAATCAAAGTTACCCAAAATTTCCAAATTGTCATTATTGTTTTGTGTACCATTTAACTGGAATTCTTTTGTAAACTTAAAGCTTAGTGTAAAAATAGAAATATGAACAAAACAAAGAAAAATGTATCAGGTATAAATTGGAGTAGTTATAAAAAGTAACATCATCATCATCATTAGTTGATTGGCTTTGAGTTGTAACTTTACAATAATGTTAAAAGTCACATTGTTAATAATGTTGATGACGATGAGGGTCTTACAATTTTGATTAGTGAGAGTGAGTAAGGAAAAGAATGAGAGAGAGATAAAGAGAGAGAGAGAGAGAGAGAAAGTAAGAACTTGTTACATTGTTTCAACACCCTCTTGTTGATACACCTGATACCGAGTGTTTGCACTGGGTGTCAACGAGCACAAAACATCCATTATCTAACTTGGTGTTGTTTTCATCACCCGGCTTTGATTGGCTTCACACTCACATTACACACTAACAAACTAATTCTGGAGAAAGAGAGAGAGAGAGAGAGAGAGAGAGAGAGAGAGAGAAAGAGAGAGAGAGAGAGAGAGAAAGAGAGAGAAAGAGAAAAAGCGAAACTAAGAATCCGATTCTAATTCCTTATCCACTATTCAATAACATTACAACCCACACACACACACAGCCAAAAATTCGGTTTCCGTCAGCCAATTAGTTGTTTTGGGTTCTAAATTTGGGATCATTTTGAAAAAAAGTTTCCTACCGTGTATTTTGATTAATTAAATTTTTTTAAAGATAACAAGACAAAAGACATATTTACACTTATTAGAAATCTTACAAGGTCAGTTTTAAAACACCTTTTGGTTTTTTCATTAATTTAATTTGGACAACACCAAAAAGGACATTTGTCACCTTTAATTTAATTTTAAAATTTTTAATCCTCAAATAATAGTTTTGGGTATAGTAACGCAATTGTTTGGCTTTTTTTATCAATCCAAGTTCTAGAAACTTTAAAAATATTTTTTAATAAAATATTAATTCAATATATAAAAATAAATTTTTAAATTTATATATAAGATTTGTATAGCTTAAGGTTTAAATTTTTTTGTCATAATTTAATTTTTTATATTGAATTTTTTCAATTTTTTAAAATAAAATTTTAATTAA